>JASDQU010220515.1:0-17982 GCA_032191745.1 Picea mariana
TAAATTGCTTACTTAAACTTAATATTTATTGCCAGATTTATTTACGCAAGTATGCACATAGCTTGCAAATTATGAAATCTATACTTCTTAAAAGCTTCAGAAATTAAGTAAATTGGCACATAAATTAGGTAAATTAGTAGAATTATATTGTCTTTTAAATTTTGGTTGTTACAATGGGTGCCCTAATTAGCACATTGATTTTCATCTAGTTCCCATACTATGATTTCTTGTAGCCCTAGAAACCCTCCTTTAGATCTACCTTGACTCAAAGTTGAGCCTCATCCTTATCTCCTCATGTATGTTTTGGGCACATCCCAAGGGGGTTTCCATATTTTATGTTACTTTATGGTCACACATGCATATTGTTGATTTTTTCTTGGTGCCTACTATTGTGATGTTATTTTACTTGATCCTACTTATTTCTATTGTATTCACACTTGACCTATTTCCTTTTGCATTAGCTTGCCTCCTTTTTGTGGCCCTACACCCATGAAGAGAATTGCTACCATGAGTGGATCTCACTTTCAAGTATTGTGTTGCATTCATTTTACCTAGGTCAGTTCCATGCACTTAGAACATAGAAGCATGTCATTGAGCCACTCCATCTCTCTAGATGAGCTAAATTTTAACTCTTTTTCATTCTCTTTAAACCTGAAAAAGACACCTTATTGAGTAAAATTTACCTCATTTTCGGACTCGTAAAACTATACAAAAAATACACCACCGAGCACACTTTTATCTCTCTTTCCTACTTGTAAAACTACGAAGGAGACACTCATAAATACAAAGAGTGAGGGTTTTTTTTTTTACCATTGATCTGTATTCTAAAAAGTGGAAACCATTAGTCATGTCACCCTTGAACATGGTATCTATTTGCGTCTTCATCTTATAGTTGGGTTATAGATTTCCTAGGAGTTCTACCATCAGTATGAGTCATATACTTCTCTGACTAGTTACTCTTCCAGTCACTATGGAGAGTGCTTCAATGCCTCATGCATTGTTGCACTATATCAATGGTTCTCTTCAACGAGTCAATGTTTTTAGGACATCATTATTTCATGATATGTGTTCAAGAGAAGTAAACCCAAGTCAAACATTTGTTGTCTTGTTGACCATCCATGTCGGCCATCCCAATGTCACTTGTACTTGATGATTCTATCTCTTCACAACATCTCTCAGTGTATATTTCATGTCAATTTATGGGGGATACATTAAGGCCCTCCTTTTATGGATATATTCCTATCGAATTCAACACGTTATCTAGGAGAGGGATCTAGAATTGTACTTTGGAGCTTACAGTCCTCAGTGGTAGGCTTCCTCGTGATCGACAATGGGTTTACATAATTGAATATTTCTTGATTGATTCTACAAGTGTTTGACATCAGATCATGTATTCACACTCACTAGATTGTATTAGGTACCTGTTGGCACAAGGGCAGACTCGGGGTTCAACACTTCAACAATGCACCAACAAAACCCTAAGTACTGGCCCTTTCGACAACACCTGTGAAGCAGATGAAGTCTCACCCGAGGTAGATGTAGGGGGGGTTGCAGGACTCAAGTGTCTACAACCTAGCTAGGACACAGATATTTGATTACAATACTTAACAGAGAACTTGACAATTAACATTCATTATTGTTTATCCCTTATCCACTTCACAGGAGAAAACCCTAATTACAAAACATCATAGTATTCAACAAGATCTAACACATCTAAGCACTTAGCATATAGAAATATATCTGATATAGTATGCATTCACATTACTAAGCACTAAGCTACTATATCATATGCATCTAACATATATTGATATACTATGCATAACTCAAATAACAATCATAATGCACAAAGCAACCATAACACAGGATATACATGGTTCACCCCCAGTGTGGGGCTATGTCCACCAACTCTTTGTCTTCTTTGTTATCTTATGTCAATCTCCTTACATGCATAGAGCATCAAAACCCACTCTACATAGGAGAGGAGATCTGTGCGCACCTCGCCAGATCCTCCTTCCCCGAGTCAGGTCACATCACAAAGCCTCTTTACAGTCACTTGCACTTAGCTCTGCAAGTTCTCAACATGCATTATGCACAAAGCTAACTCAATCACATAGATCTAACTACTTACATCACTTGCACTCAGCACAATATAGCACTTAGCACCACACCTCTCTCTACTTACATCGCCTAGCTTCCTATTTATACATTACAAAAGGGCCTAAGCATGGGTAAACCCACGGGCTGATATCCCATACCTATTACATAAACCTAAAACCCAAAATGTCTGGAAAGGGGGGCGAGATCCCACGATATGTTCTTTTCCTRGTGCTCTATCTTCGATCATCCTATCGAAGTCCCAAAATTGGTCAAACGTGACCAGTGTTTCCACAAAACCTAGTCAAGGGCCAWCAGGCCCCCAACACTCACCTATGACTCGTCCTGAGTCACTCTGATCTGGGTAACTCTTCCTCAAAGGCCTTGATATTGGCTCGAGCTACCTTGACCTATTGCTTCTCCACAACCTCCTACTCGACGAACTCCTGGATAACTTTCTCGGTCACAGGTCCTTCCAATCGTCCCTTCAATTTCCTCAAAAAGTGTGCATGATTCATCCTGCACTGGCTAGAGCTTCTAAGTCACTTCCATGAATTTTCTATGGATGGCATGGACCTACTGTTGAATCATGCGCTATTCTTGGGACCTTTTCATCCTCTCGACCACTGATAATGGCTTCAACTGTGCTTGCACTGTTGTTGCTAGTTGCTTTGCCTCTTGGAGCTATGACTCCAGTGTCCTTAGTTCAGTGTCCTCTGCAAGGCGCTCGTAGGTCTGTACACTTCGACTGTTGAGTTGTTTTCAATCTAAGGCCAATGCCTTGATTCTCTGGACTGCGCTCCAGGCAGTTTCTTCCCTTTAGTCTCTCACTTCCTGCGGAGTGCTTGGCACTGCTTGTAATTCTAGTTCTACTACTCTTTGTTGGAGCTGTTGAATGGATTCAGCAAGATTCCCCACCTGACTTTCCACTGGGTGTTCTTCGATCTATTCTAAGCCCGCCACAGATAAAAGTTCTCTAGTGACTTCTTCTTTAACTCCAATATGCTCTGTGAGTAACTGTTCTTTCTCCTTCTAGATCTGCGCTCTATCCTCTACAAACTTTGTCTGGAGGTTATCTTTTTCTTGCTGTGCAACCTGACATTGGTCTATGGCTTCCTCTTTTTCTTGCTGCACAACCCGACGTTGCTCTATGGCTTCCTCTTTTTCTTGGTGTGCAACCCAACGTTGCTCTATGGCTTCCTCTTTTTCTTGCTTCAGGGCCTCTATGGCTTGTTCTTTTTCCTCCTGGGCACGACGAAGGCGAGCTTCTGTCGATTCTACTAATTTGTGTAGCTGGACAGGCTCATCTCCCAACTCTTCTTCTTCTGATGACGGTGGCACAGTAGACACTGCACGGATGGAGTAGAGGGCTTGTTGTACCCCTTTCAAATCTGTTGCAATCCTATCATACATGGTCTCCTGTTTTTCTTTGCTATGATGTAGAATGTCCTCTAAGGTATCTGACACAGTGACGATGATGAGGTCGATGTCATCCACCATTATCATAGTCTGAAATGGTGGTTTACTATCTTTTGACTTCTTCCACGATGTAGGTTTCATGGGGGAAACCTTTCTTTTCTTGGATGTCTTAGCTTCATCAAGGGGGTCCCTAGGAGGTGTTACTTTGCCTTGCTCTGGTTTGTCTTATTTCCCATCATTCGCTTCCTTGTCTACTTCATCACCTCCTCCCCCTCCAGGTGAATCTGAAGCAGTCTCTTCTGATGCATTGTTTGGCTCTTGTACCTCTTCCTTATTTTTCCTTTTGCTACTGTTGGGTGCATCATATTCTTCGCGAGTGACCACAGGACTGCTTATGAGGTTGGGGTCGAATAGTTCTGCCTAGTCGACTGGTATAAGGAACTCTGTGGGCCATTCCTTAGTTATTTCTTCCATGTCCTCCTCAGTGATCTTATAGTAGGATTGAAGATCTTATTTATGTTCATCTCCACGCGCAGTGATATAAATAAAATGTCTACATGCATGGAACTTTACAAATGGCCTAAACTTGTGCAAGGTGTTCGACGTCATATGAGGGAAAGACTCAATAGCCCTATTCAACTGAAGATAATAGGTGTGGAACATCGCATTTGTCTACCATTGTTTATCCATGTCACTCGAGCACCAGAATGTAGTGAAATTCGCAGCAAGGGGTTCATATGACTCAATCTTAGGGAAGGTCACTCCTTCTGACATCTCCCAAGCAATGAGGGAGATGAGGATCAGTATCCAGCTGAAATGGAACTTATAGCCCTGGTCCTGAGCTTCGCGACAATCTTTCTCTAACTGGTTGACGAGGTAGCTCACCCAGTTCATTTGTAGTCCTTCAATGCATTTTCCCGTGAGGTCAACAATGAACCCCGTGACCTCCGTGGGTCTGTTCTTCCTTACTAGCTTACCAATGACCAACTGGAATTCTAGGTGCAATGCACCATTCTGGATGGAATCTACCTTGTAGCCTCGCTTCCCCTTCTCCACATCACCATAGGTGTCTTTGATTCTCTGTGCTAGGGTGCGATCTGTAGCCTTCCCTGGATAAAAGTCTTGTGGGTCTGGTCCTTGCATGCTTAATCCAGTGATCCAATGGAAAAACGTCATATCTACGGTGATGCATCTGTCCAGCCACAAATAACCTCCATGGAAGCAATACAACATGATTTTAATGCACACGTTAACCTCATGATGCCTTCCAAAGTGGGGTATCTTCATTACGTTTAGGATGGTGGACCTTACGATGTCCATGGTCCACGACTGGGGGATGATATTCAACTTCATCCCCTTGGTCTTGGTCAAATACTTATGTGGGGAAAGCATGCCATGGTTCTTGCGATCTTCCAAGTTGAATTCATTGATATTCAACGTCATAATCTGTCCCAACTGCAGTCCAACTGTGTGTATCCCCTTCAAGAGGTACGCAATGATCAAGGTGTAATCGAAGTCCCTCGGGACACTGTCATGACTAACCATGCCAGCTAGAGGCAAGATATAGTTGGGCATGATAGATGGGATGAGCTTCTCATTTTCCAAGTCATCACGATGCTTGCTACATTTCTCAGTAGCAGGTCAGCTAGACCGACGTTGCGCAGTCGACAGGATGCTTCAAATCCTCGTGTAGATGAAGCTTGTATGCCTATAGACATCACCTTTTCAGCCATGAGTTCCATTAGGATATCTTCAATGGACTTTTCTACTGTGCTAATGTCATCTGACATGCACGCTTGAGATCAAATATCTCAGGTCTGTGAGCAAACACTCAATGTAACAGAACGGGTGGCGAACTCTCAATAGGCACTGCACAAAAGCAACTAGTTCTCTGTGGGCTCGGATAATCACAATTGGCAAAAGTGTTCTTGGTGCAACGCTCGACGAGAGAAATAGACAACGTTGTAAAAGACTCTTCCAATGGGCAAGAACGCCTCAATCAATGCAATTCCATCTGTTATGGCACGGTCCCAACGGTCCAATGGTGAACATTCTATCAATAACTGCATTTCTATCCGTTCTGGAGCATTTTTCTAGTGGTCAGGATGCCTCCAACACTCATATTTCTTCATCGTGGTAAAGTGCCAATCTACGCTATTCTCATATCTTGATGAAGTTCCAGTTCTTTAAATCTTCCTTCTGCGAAGTCCTCTCTGGAACTTCCTGCAATTGTTTTTGCTTTTTTCTTGCTTAGCTTTCTGGCTTTCTTTCCTTTGATTTGAGTCATTGTTTTCCTCTTTCCATTATTGTTCTTATCTCCCCTTGGAATAGTAACTTCACAATGTGGAGGGTCTTTCATAGGGTTCTAGGGTAATACTTATTCTCTTTCTGGGGTAGGTGCTCTACTCTCCTKTATAGACAAGGGTTTCAAGTCTTCMTGTGTTCTTTCAACTTCGATGGCCAGGTCTCTGGTCCTTAGTAGCTTTGAMTTGTCCTCCTATTCTTCCAGTAAGTGTGTTATTCTCCTAGCCATKAAATCTCTTAGTTCTTTCTTTTTTTGTTCTAAAGCTTCCTCTTCTTGTTTCCTTCATATCTGATCTTTATCAACCCAAGTTTTTCCTAGAAAAATAACAAATGGGGTGTTGTTCTCAACAAACTTAACGATCTCAAATTATTCTTCTATCAAAKTTCCATGAGCACTCATAGGTATCTGGGTAAGTATTCCACATAGGGTTATCATATTCCCTTTAAACAATCCTATTCCTCCCAATGAAGGAACCATAGCAGGTTTTCCCAAAATTTCCCAAGTTCTTTCTGTCATGATATTCACTTGTGTTTCCTCATCCAGAACATAGTCTATGTTGAAGTATCCTATTCTTCTTTCTATGCGCTCTTTCTCTTTTAAGGCCTCTGATAAGTTGATGTCTCTGTGATCATTCAGGGTTTCTTTCATCTGCAATAATACAGTCTCTGATTCTTTCTAGTTCTTGAGCATATTCTTAGTCTCTTGACCTTCCTCATGGTCTTCTTGTCTCATGTTCATCTTTTCAACTTTGGCAATCATTCTAGGGAAATCCAAAACTTCATGTCCAGTAGCCTTAAAACAAAGTCAAATAGGACCTCGACTAGGGCATTCCTTATCAAGATGTCTCGGTATTCTACAATTATAACAAAGAGTCAATCCTCTCTTTCTCTTGAACAATCTCCAACCTTTCCTGTACTGCGCACTAGGATCACAATGGTGGATCTGCAAAAAATTATTTCTAGGATCCTACATCCATTTGTTAGTCCAAAAATTCTTTCTATGCATAGGAATAACATATCTTTCACTAGTTCTATCATATCTATTCATATCAAATATTCTTTCTTCTAGCTATGCCCTAGTTTTCAGACTAGGACAAAATCTATCAAACATACCTAGATCCATGCTTTCGAAACAAAAATCTTCACTTATCTTACCTTTATCAGAGCACAAAGCTTTAAGATCTTACCTCTTTTCTTCAGTTCTGATTTATTTTCTTAGCACAGAGCTTCACAAGTCAAGTAGAATACTACGCACTAAAGCAATGGATCTACGTAGAGAGATTTCTCTTTTCTTCAGTTCCCAATAATCACAGTTTCATGTCCCAGAAATGGAACCATTTGTTGGCACAGGGGTAGACCCAGGGTTCAATGCTTCAACAACACACCAAAAAAACCCTAAATACCGGCCCTTTCGGCAACACTTGTGAAGCAGATGAAGTCTCACCCAAGGTAGATGCAGGGGGGGTTGCAAGACTCAAGTGGCTGCAACCTAGTTGGGACACATATCTATGATTACAATACTTAATAGAGCACTTAGTAGTGAACATTCATTATTATTTATCCCTTATCCACTTCGTAGGAGAAAACCCTAATTACAGAACAATGCAGTATTCAACAAGGTCTAACACATTGAAGAACTTAGCATATAGAAATAGATCTRATCTAGTATTCATTCACATTACTAAGCACTAAGATACTATATCAGATGCATCTAACATATATTGTTATACTAAGAATAACTCAAATAACAATCATAATGCACAAAACAACCATAACATAAGATATACATGGTTCACCCCCAAYGTGGGGCTACGTYCACCAACTCTTCATTTTTTTTATTATCTTTTGTTAATCTCCTTACATACACATAGCATCAAAACCCACTTTTCATAGGACAGGAGATCTGCGYGCACCTCGCCAGATCCTACTTCCCCGAGTCAAGTCACAGCACAAAGCCTCTTTATAGTCACTTGCACTTAGCTCTACAAGTTCTCAACACACRATATGCACAAAGCTAACTCAATCACATAGATCCAACTACTTACATCACTTGTACTTAGCACAATATCGCACTTAGCATCACACCTCTCTCTACTTACATTGCCTAGACTTCTATTTATACATTGAAAAAGGGCCTAAGCATGGGTAAACCCATGGGCCGACATCCCATACCTATTACATAAACCTGAAACTCAAAAATTCCTCAAAAAGGGGGTGAGATCCCGCGATCTCCACTTCGCCTGGTGCTCTGTCTTCGATCAACCTGTCGAAGTCCCAAAATTGGTCAAACATGACTAGCGTTTCCACAAAACCTAGTCAAGGGCCAATAATACCTTAATGTCCATTTTCATCATCGATAGGTCCCATCATGTTTGTTAACAATATTCATCAATGATCGGTAATCAAATGTTTTCTACCACACTCAACATTAACTCATTTATTCACATACTATATAATTGTACCATCGAGGTTGGGATGAATATCTTGGGCCTAGGGGAATTAAAAATCAGAAATAGAGATTAACCACACAATAATAGTGAGGCCACAAGGGCTTACACAAGTGAGAATATGCTCACACTCTGCATGCAAATTTGATAAATTGCATACAAATTTATAGGCTAGGATAGCCTCTAACAATCTCCTAAAATCATGGATCTGAAAACAAACCAAAGAATAAACTAGCATACAATAGAAATCAGTTCTAACAATTTCCTAACTATGGAATTTCGTCATTATTCTCCAACACTCCACCTTAATGGAGAAATTGATTAAATACAATGAAAACACATAACATGCCTGTTAGTCTTAGTCTCATCTAGGCTTACAAATTAGCAATTTCATCTTGACCTTTCTTGTTGTCAGATAATGATGAAGATGGAGCTTCTTCATGGGCTTGTTGCTCCAAATATGTTTCATTTTGACTATGTTCTACTTCACTATCATCTTGGCTTTGTTCTTCTTCATTTTTGAACTTGGCACCTGACTATCACTCTTTTCCCTCAACACTTCTGCAGGTTCTTGGAAGTGTTTGTCTTTAATGTTTGCAAATTCTTCCAACTTCTCATAAGTGGGTTTCTTCCCTTTCTAGATATAATCATCAATGTCCTACTCAATGGAATGTTGCAATATCAATTCATAATAATACTTGATTTCTTTCAGGTTCCAAACCATAAAAATTGACTCAATATTTTCTTTGTCAATTTCTTCATTTTCTTCCATGTTTTCTTCATAATCAAACACAACTGAAAATGAATTGTTGTCTTCTGCTTGGTTTGTGTATGAAAATGAGCTTCTCTTTTCACCAAACAATAAATCATCAATAATATGCTTCTCATGCAACATATTTGACCACTCTTCATGAGATGAATAGTTTTCATCAAATTTGATTTCATATGTCTTTGTTTCAAAGAGACTTTCTTTCATAAGGCTTTCATTCTCATGGGTTTTTTCACACTTGTCTTCATCAACTTTAGCATGTTTGAGTTCATCAACAATTTTAGTTGTTGAATTCATCAAATTACTACATATTGCATCATTGGCAATTTCATCATTATCACAGGTTGCTTCATTGTCAACTACACACACACTTTCTTCATCAATTATTGTAGTTTTAATTCTACCATTTTCAGTCTCTATTTCAGTTACTAAGATTTTAACACAATCATCATTTTCAACAACAGTATCTTCATCAACTTTATCTTTTTCGCTCCACTTCATCCTGTACTTCATTTCAAGAATATTCCAAAATATTTTTCACTAAATACTTCACCAAATTCACCCAAAATAAGTTGTAATGTTATTGCACCAAATTCATGCAGTGATGATATAATAAGTTGTAATGTTATTGCACATATTATCTTATCATGGAAATTGATATGACCTTCATAATCATAATGCAATAAATCTACTAACCATAGTAATATTTTCATTTCAGTTTCCCAAGGTTCATAATTTATACCTGAGAAGAATGGAAAATTTGGCATCACTATTTCATATATTTCATCAAATTCTTCATTGATCCGGTCCCTTTAGTTGGAACCACTCCATACGTTTTTGCTATTCTTACCCTTTGATTCTTTCTCCTCATATGTTACTCTGTCTGCAACTATTTGATTATCTTTTATGGTGCATTCTTCTTTTATTTTATTCTCTCTCTTTCCTTCAAGCTCATCATGTGTAGAGAAAAACAAAAACTTTATTATCACTGCTTCATGTGACACTACTCCAAATGGCATCCTTTTTCATCATAATGAGTTCGAACCTTCTTACTTTGGCTATGATTCCCTTCAGAGTGATTCAATCCACCAAGCTTCTGCACACTTCCACACAAGAAACAGTCTCAACACACGACCTCTGTCACTTTGGCCAAATTAGATGATGCACTCTTCACTTAAAAATGCACACCCTCTGGTGTAGGTTGAGTGGCACATGACAGTGGATGTTACCCTAACAACAAAACTATTACAAATCCTCTGTGTCATCGCCTCCATGCTCGCCAATCATATAAACTCTGATCGACTCTTGGAGCAAGTCGAGCTCTTTTCTTCCACCACGCATGCTTCCATCTCTTTCACATGAGTTTCACACAGACAAACAATTCTGCACGGATGATGAACAAGACTGTCAGATCTTTTCCGCAAGAAAGAGTCTCTGCAATGATTTACACCAATTCACGGCTTGAGTCTCTACAATGATTTACACCAATTCACGGCTCGAGAGATGAACACAATAGACCAACAAACAATTACCCACGGGATTAATACAACATGTGGCTTAACACAACAGGCTCACTACCCTTAGATCTCACACCCTAGGCTCTAATACCAAATTAAAAATAAGAAATAGAAATCAACCACACAATAACAGTGAGGACACAAGGGCTCACACAAATGATACTATGCTCACACTATGCATACCAATTTGATAAATTATTCTTCAACAAGGGGCATCACTTATTCATGCTACCCCTCCCCAGTTCAGATGTAGTATATCACTATTGTGTGTGTTAGTACTTTGAAGTATATAGGGGTACTCTCTTAGTGCTTGATGTCTTCATGATGTATATGTATACTGTAACATAGATCCACATTGTATTTTCTCGTGGCTATGATTTCTTTTATGACATTGATAGATAGCGTATTTTTTTGTGGTCATGGTCTTGCATTTCACTTTATGGATCCATAGTGTATTGTATTGGTAGTCATTCTTTGTTTCTCTTCCAAGCATGGGTATGCCTATCTAGGGGATGATCTATGTATGTTTGGTTCAGATTTGATTGTAGGTACGCACTGGTTCCTTAATCTCTCATCTCCTTTCTTACACCACCTCATATTTTTAGATATTGTAATGTGTTTAGACCATCAATTCCTCTTTTGACGTCACACAATAGGGGGAATTTGTTATAGTTCTATTTTCCACCCTAGAGACACATGGAGGACCTACTAATTTTGTTAGGCCAAGACACACTCTTCTACCTTGTATTTCATAGATTTTGAGGGAGGTCACACCCTACTTGTTTAGCAATTTATTACTGGTTGCATGTTGCACCACTGACAAGACATGATCGGTCACAAGCTACATCGTTGGCATCCTGTGATCGCCCCTGTAACCTTCTAGATTTGATGAGTTATGAGGAGATCAATGCTAGGTGAGTTGTTTATCTCATGATATGAGTTTATAACTTAGAGTTCACTGAGTTATAGAGATCTAGAAGCATCCCTCAGCGTCCTCCATCAATCTATAAAAGGAAGGCATTCCAAGGGTAGAAGGGAGGAATAATTCATAATAGACTCATGTTGCATATTTTTAGAGGATCTTCAACAAGCCTTCATCCTTAAGATCTAAGTTTTCCCTACTTGTGAGGGCCAAGGAGGAGTTGGGGAAAGGAACTAAGAGAGGCCCCAATCAAGACTCAAGGTAATACTTGATTGATGTATCATTTTATCCACTTATCAATATAGATATGAATGGTTTTATCCTTCCATTTCTATTGTATTCATTCATAAATGGTATATCTTTTCCTTGAGTAGATCAGGTTAGATATAAACTAACTTTGATAGGAAGAAAATTGCAGGAGATGGAGCTGGATTTTGGAGTTGCATTAACCATAAATACTCAAGGACAATTGTTTGGGAATCAGGTTTGAACCAATATACTTCATTCTCATAGGATAAATAGAATCAAATCTAATATATATAGTGGAATACTTTTCTTTTGTCTCTCCTGCAATCCGTCTCAAATCACGGGAAGATCTAAGGGCGTGCTCACTTCTCAGTAGAGGGGATTTCTCCATAATAACCACAAGGCATAATGGAACTATGTATTAAAACTACTCATTGAATGGTATATTTATGTGTTATGGACAGAGGTTTAGGATTGAGGGTTCATTTACATTACCTTAGTTCATTTGGTCATTTCACCTTTGCTTTGGTTGTTATGGTTGATCTCAACCTATGCATTCATGAGGTTTGAGGCTATACGAGAGGCTATACCTACTCCTTTTCACATGGTTCTGATGATATTGATGGGTACCCTGTTAATTTCTCTTATGGATGGTCTAGAATCTTGGGATTATTTGGTCAATCTCGACTCTCCTTTTCTTATTTCATTGGTATTGCACCTTTGTTGAGCGAGAGTTGAGTTGTGTTGAATAAACTAGATCTGACATTAATATTCATAGTCAAGATCAAAGTTATTTATGTTCATGATTGTAGACTATCAATGGAGGCTAGAATCTATCAATTGGGTCTAGCTGGTGTTCCCATTAATGGGATGTTGAACTCATTATGAGTAAATTATTTAAACAAGTTTGAGTGTTGTTGTTGATCCAGCATTGTCCAATTAAGAATTTAGGGTTTACCTTGGGTACCATCCTCGAAATGAGGGGAAGTACCTGGGTTTCCCCTGGGAGTTTTTACCTGGAAAAAAAAAAGTGGAGTCTAGAATCACCATGGTAGGTAAAATTTTAAGAATCAATACTTATCTTGAAGTGTAGAAACCTTGGAAAATCTTAATAATTCTTAAAAGGCCATCCATAAAATGTTTGGCGATATTTTTGTAAAAATATTCAAATTTCTAAGGATTTTATATGGTCTCTAGAATTTTTGACGATTTTTAGAGGAAAATAGTTTTATCCTATAAATATTGGGTGAATCATTTTAGAAAAAAAAAAAAAGGAAATTAGCGATTGTTTTGGGGGAAAAAAACATGGAAATTAGTCCATGGGTGAAATTTAGCCCCTAAAATTTTCCCTGCATCATGGTATCAACACCTAAAACTTGCGATGATGTCAAGATGAACTTTCAACATTGAAATAACCTATGATTTTATTCATTGTGTGTGTTTGCGTTGCATTGAGTTAACTTAGAGCTTGGGTGACCATTGTTCATTGCTTAACCTTGGTTTTGAAGTCATTCCTCCTTGAAAATTTTGGATATGAACCCATTTCATGTATAGTTGAGTTATTATTTGCAAACTTGAGCATGAAGAGATCAAGCTAATGCTTTACATATTGCATTATTATTTGTGAGGTTATGTGCATGCATACAACATATGCATTCCATTTGAGATTGTATGTAATTGGGTGAGACACAAGGATCAAACCCATAAATTGGTGTATACACACTTCCATACAAGATTTGAATGCATTCCTCAACCAAACATGTTATTTGGATGGTTGTGAAAAGAACTAAAAACAAGCTTGAAGGCCCTTCTCATTTAACTTACTTCTCCATGGTTAGAAGCCCATATCCCAATTCTAACTTTACTAG
Organism: Picea mariana; assembly: GCA_032191745.1. Taxonomy (NCBI): domain Eukaryota; kingdom Viridiplantae; phylum Streptophyta; class Pinopsida; order Pinales; family Pinaceae; genus Picea; species Picea mariana. The sequence continues at coordinate 13,587 of JASDQU010220515.1, forward strand.
TAGTTGTCATAAGTGATGGTCTTAGCATGTGCATGTTGGCGGTGGTTATGGTTTACTTGTAGGGGATGGCATTGATGTTCATGTTAACATTGAATAATATTGCATACTTGTATGCACATATCGTGGTGGAACTCTTCTCTTGCTAGTATGAGTTGAGGGTCATGATGAAATTGTTTTCATGCCCCATACTTGTATTTGAAGACAATTCCATATTTATGCTTGACAGTAGATATTGGTTAGCTCTCGTTGCTTGTTTCTTTGAAGGATTGCACTCTAGATTCAAGTCTATGATTTATGTAATTGTTTTGGTGGAGGATTGCAATGCTTGATCCACCTAGAGTGGTTGGGTTGTCATAATTTAAATGGTTAATCCATAGCAAGACCATGCATCAATAGTGCATGTTCATTCGTTAGGATTAAGATATATATGCACATGGTGGTTAAGAGTCAAAGGCGCATAGTTTTAATCATTCTTGTATGTATATTTGCCTAGATTTTTGAAGTGATGCAAAGGTATGATTGAACTAGAATATAAGCTCAATGGTTGTTTTATTATGTTGATGTTGATGGATTAGCATCCTTATAGGGGGTACTAGCTTACCATGATTGTGCATTAAATACTATTAGTGCATACACAACATCATCATAGATATGCATACAATTGGGCTTTATTAGCATACAATACTATTTGTAATATCATTGCTATGTAGGTGTATGTCCACTCTATTATTGTTATATTCTTTTAGCTATATCCTCTTGGATTGGTAGAAGTTTGCATGCATATCATTATTGAATTCATATAGCTTGGTTACATATATGGTTGATATCGACTCATGTACAAGAATCTTTAAGCAATATTCATGAGACACGTTATAGAGCTTCTTTAAGCAATATTCATGAGACATGTTATAGCTTTGTTTAGACCTACATGTCACCTAGGTTTGAAATTGCATGCGTATTCTTTGAACCAAGGAAATTCAATTTGTTGGTTTATTATTCTTTTTTTATGTTGACTTTGTTAACCTACAACAAGCAAGAAGCATCCATGCCTTGGAAGACCCAGTACTGCACGATTCACCAGATGGCCCCCATCCATCTGTTGAGACTCCCAAGGCCAATGATTTGTTATTATCCATGCAAGGTGGTAAGATTGGCTTTTCATCATTGCCCCATTGCAAAGCATTGGTTTATCTACCTATACTCCAAGCTGAAGTTTCCTCCCATTCCCCTTCCATCAACCCTCATGCTAGCAGGATTCCTTCACTCACTGATCCGTCTCCCTCCTCTCTAGAGGGTTCAACAGAAGCTCGGAAGCTTATCCATTTTGGGGGGCACTTGAAGTCGAAGAGAAAGGAATAAAATGGTGGTGGGTGAAGATGTCAAGCTAGAATCTATTCTCAATTTCCTAAGAAAAACTACAGTAGGAAGGTTTGGCAGTAAGTCAATGCAGCTGGAAACCCGAAGGGGTTGGATCGATGCTAACTAGACTCTGGTGCTGGGGTATAGACTGAAATTCTATACAATGGCTAGAGGGTGGTTGTGCTTTAAATTTCAGTCGAGGGAGGACTTCCACCATTTTTAAGTAGAAATGGGGATGGGGCCCTTTAAGAATGGTCTTAAAAGAACGGGAGAAAAAAAAATTGGAAGTCCCCCTTCTAAAAAAATTGGAAGCAAAAAGACAATCAAAAGTTTTTAGGAATCGTGATGTCATAGAAAGAGGGGGAGATCTCAAAGGAGGCAAGTCCCCAAACAAATGAAGTGCCTCAAGCGATCCATATCAAGGTTCTTAGAGATCCTTCCTTAGAAGGTAAGAAGGTTGTCATCCCTAGTAAGTCCCCTCTCCTTAGAAGGTCAGGAGGTTGTCACCCTAGTAAGGAAGGATCCCAGTCCCAGATGGTCTCGCTGTAGTATTTTACCTAGGCTTCTACGATCTTCTTTAATATGATCTACTTAAGGTGGTTCAAGAATCAAAATGCTTCGGCAAAGTACTTGATTTTTTCAACTCAACCCATTTGGATCTCATTCCTAAGAAAATGAAGCATTCTCCTTCAAGGATTTCAGACCAATTTCATGTTGTGATGTCATCTACAATCTTTTTTTAAAGATATTCACATTTGGCTCTCATTCCTAAGAAAATGAAGCCTTTGTTAGAAAAACAAGATCGTGGAGCAATAAAATAAAACAAATGTGGAAACAAAACACAGAAGATACAAAATACAAGAGAGACACAGATTTGTGTGGTTCACCCAGTGTGGGTTACGTCCACCAGAGAAATTGTCAGGTCCTTCCTTTATTATTATCCAGCAAATGAAGGGATACAACCTACAACAAAACTCACTGTAACTTCCTCTTCTTTCTCTCACAGTCTCTTCTCTCGGAATACAATAATCACCATAATGCATAGCCATAATACATTTCCCTCATAACAGAGGGTTTCCTTCTAGGGAAAAAAACCCTAACATAATTTCTATCGTTAGATCTGCGACCTTATAATGAACGGTCCGGATTTATAATGAAATTACAATATACATTTATAAGGCAATTTTTCCTTCAGGGGCTTCTCCCCCGAACCCCCCAATCGGGGGGATAGGCCGTCCGAACCCCGCAGAGGGGGTACCCCCCCTCTGCACTCCCCCACGTGGAAGAGTGTACATACTTCTGGGGTGTAAAGTCTTCATGGGGTATAAACACAGCTGAAATCAAGGACCTTTGAATCAGGAACATAATCAAGCTCTATAACCAAAAATATCCCACTTGGAGACTGATATCAACAACTCCACCATTGTTGTATATGATAGACTCTGAACCTTCTTGGACCTGCCAAATTTCTCATCTTCATCTTCATTCTTGAAGACCAACTGAAATTGAGCAAGAACTCAGTTTCTCTCTGGTTACTCCCTTTGTTAACATGTCTGCAGGATTCTGGTTAGTTTGTATCTTTTCCAACTTCAAATTTCCATCTTCCAAGGCGGATCGTATGACGTGGTACCTCAACTATATATGATTAGTCTTCGAATGGAAGGTTGAGTTCTTTGCAAGATGAATTGCACTCTCACTGTCACAATACAACCTACTATTCTCCTGCTTCTTTCCCAATTCCTCCATAAACCTTTGTAACCAAATCATCTCTTTACTAGCCTCTGTAGAAGCAACATACTCTGCCTCTATTTTTGAAAGTGCAACAACCTTTTGCAGTTTCGAAATCCAACTTACTGTTGTTCCACCTATAGTAAAAACATACTCTATGGTGCTCCTCCTGCTGTCTTTATCACCTGCCATATCTAAATCAACATATCCCTGTAGAAAAGTGTTTGAACCTCCAAAACATAATGCATGAGTAGAAGTACCTCTCAAATACCTGAGAATCCACTTTACTTATTTCCATTGTTCTTTACCTGGATTGTTCATATACCTGCTCACAACTCCCACTGCATGTGCAATATCTGGTCTTGTGCAAACCATTGCATACATCAAGATTCCAACTGTTGATGAATAAGGGACCCTGGACATGTATTCTATCTCCTCCTGTGTCTTGGGACACATTTCCTTAGTTAATTTGAAATGGCTGGCCAAAGGTGTACTAACTAGTTTTGCATTCTGCATTCTAAACCTCTCCAACACCTTCTCTGTGTACTCACCCTGAGACAATGTCAATTTCCGATTTTTTCTGTCTCTTATTATTCTCATGCCAAGGATTTTCTTTGCAGCACCCAAATCCTTCATCATAAATGAATTGGCTAATTTATTCTTGAGCATATGTATATCCTGCATATTAGACCCTACAACAAGCATGTCATCTACATACAATAGTAAGATAATATCGCTTCCATTTTCTAGCCTTTTAAAATAAACACAGTGATCGGAATGACATCTACTATAACCCTGTTCTTTCATAAACCTGTCAAACTTCAAATACCACTGCCTTGGAGATTTCTTTAGGCCATACAAGCTCTTCTTCAACCTGCATACCAAATTCTCCTTCCCTTTGACCTCATACCCCTCTGGCTACTAGATATAAATCTCTTCCTCCAAATCCCCATGGAGAAAAGTTTTTTTTACATCTAACTGTTCAAGATGCAAATCTTCTACTGCCACAAGACTTAAAATAGTCCTAATTGAAGTCATTTGAACAACAGGAGAAAATATTTCATCAAAATCTATACCTTTCTTTTGTGCAAACCCCTTTACAACAAGTCTAGCCTTGTACCACTTTTCTCCTCCATCTTCTTCCTTCAACTTATAAACCCATTTATTCTGCAATGCTCTTTTTCCCACATGCAACTAAACGAAGTCCCAAGTCTGGTTATTTGCCAAGGAATCCATTTCCTCTTTCATGCCTTTCTCCCACTTATTTTTGGTGTCTACCTGCATTGCCTCTTCATAACATTCTGGTTCA
>JASDQU010220516.1:4354-14570 GCA_032191745.1 Picea mariana
TCCTACTTTGGGAAACATAGGAGTTAGTTTATTCAATGTAAAGAGGGTCCACTTTATAAGGCCCACTAGGTCGTTGGTACCCATTGATGAAAGGACCACAAGTAGTTAGGGTTTTTTTTTATTTAAAATCTATTTAAAGAGATAAGGGACTATAGAGTGTCTTATCTTGTGTTGTGCAATTGGAGGAGGAGGGTCTTCCAACCTCAAGAGTCAAGTTAACATTGTATTATTCTTTTCATTATTAACATTCAAGGGTCTCTTTACAATTTATTTATTATTGTATCTTGTTCCTATTTAATTTTGAATAATATTCTCTGTATACTTGGTTGTATTTATTGTTCAATGGTTAAGGAACACTACAAGCGGTAAACATGTTCCAACGTCTTTAAATAACAAAATTATATATCATTTGGTGGGTAAAACTGTGGTTGGGGAAGAATACATGACAGAGATACAAGTGGTATCACATTGTTGGAAACCCTTGTAACCCCTATTGGTACCCCTTTGAGTATTATCACATCAGACAACAATGTTATATCTAAGCTCACTTCCACGTACCTTCTGGTATATCAGAAGTCCCTTAGGTATACATGAAACCAACCTTGGATCAACTTATCGATCTTCCGGTTTCTATAGTACATCAAGAACTTGGGTAGTGAGATAATATGACTAAGGACATGGTTGAGCATCCTTAGTGCCTCGAGATATTGGGATGATTATGAATGTTGGACCCTGTAAGTATATAAGAGATCTATAGAAGTTGACTCTTCTTTTTCATATAGAACCTTGCAAACCCTAACTTCTACAATCCTCCAGTGAAATTCCTACATCTTTGCATCCAAGGGGAATTTATAGATTTTTTCACCCTGATAATAATTGGTAAGTGGTAATACTCCCACATGAGTAGCACTCAAAGAAAAACTAAAGAAAAGAAAAAGAAAAGGAAAAATAAGAAGAAGAATAATAAGAGAAAAACACAAAAAGAAAAAGTATAAAGTGGTCCCATCGACATCATTGTGGGAGACCTATCTCAAAATATTCCTTGTAGAGTGTTGATAATATGCATATACCTCTTAAATGACCATTTTTTGTGGACCTATAAATACAATGATTTGGGATATATATGAAAATAATCCTCTCAATTGTCTAGTCATAGTGAGATAAGTGGAGAATATCACTGCCACAAAACAAATCTTTTGTGGTCCCATGGTTCAAAATCACAACATGGCCAAATAAAAAAACCAACAAAAAGCACCACCAGATCATAACCAATCTTATTAGACCACATTGATAGAAGAAAAAATGGCCACTCTTGCAAATATAGTTCTACATGTACAAGCAATAGTGACAAAACAAACTGACCTCTTGTCAAAATAGGAGGACATGTGGGTATTCATGTAGGTGATCCATGCATTGACCCAACCAAAGGGGAATTCACACCCCCAAAAGTACACAAAACACCCATGTTTCATAATAATCATTGAACCAAATTTCAAGATCACAATTCATGGATTTGTTTTCCAAAGGTGGACATGAACAAATTTGATGGGTCAGATCCTTTAGGGTGGGTTACCCAATTGGAACACTATTTCTCCCTCAATGGAATTATTGATGACCTACACAAATTTCATGTGGGGGTCTTATATTTGGATGTTGAACGTTGACAATGGTGGTAATGATATATGAAGGATTATAAAGACTACATTGCATGGACCTAGTTTGTGAAAATACTTGCTACTTTTTTTTAGTGTGACACTCACCATTTGATATGCCTAACAAAATTATGACAAGAAAACATAGTTATGTAATATATCTATAGTTTAGTTAGGGAGGTAATGGGAGGACCATAATAATAATAATATATCCCATTCAATGCAAGGTGGACTAGGTCCACTGTATTATTAAATAAGGCCCACTATGGTAGTTATATATATTTTCAGATTTATTGAATCACATAACATTTGGTATGAGAGTAATTTCTTCGACCATGAAAAAGGGGCATTTTGTTTTTATTTTTGCATGGTTTCAAAAAACATAAAAAAGAGGGCCACTACACTCAAGTAATATCCTATATATTTATGTGAAGAATTTAATAAAACTGGTTGTAGGTATGAGTTCCTCAGAAAAACAACCAATTTAAAAAAAAATCCAAATCTGATCTCCAGAAGTGAATATATCATTGATTTAAAATCAACAATTTTTAGGGTTTTTTCGTGACGACCGTGAGACTGTAAAGCTCATATATTTTGACATGTTGCTTATGTTAGATTATTGGTTTTCATTGATTTCAACAAGCAGTGTCCATCATTGATGCCAACAGATCCGACGAGTGTATTCACAAAATTATCCAAAGTGGTCCCCTTATGGCGTAGCTCTAAGCATGGCCCTCACGGGAAGACACTTTGAAGAAGTGTACAAGAAACCCATAGGTTTGGTCATGAATCCCAAAGTTTTTAGAGGAATAAGGGCATGAAGGATAATGAAAATACAGGTATCATAGTCATAGATGGATAGTCCTTGTCTTTCCATTACCGATGATAGGTGGTACACCACGTGGTTCCTCACTGTTGAGGATTTATGAGGTCATGAAGTTGGAAGACCCAAAGATGACTTACAAAGACCCTAGTTGGTTACAAGACAATTAATGAAATGGTTAAGTGGTTGTAACAAGAAACCCCTAAACTGAGAAAATAAGTTACTTAGAAAAATTATAAATACCCCTCAATGAGTCTTTCATAAGTGCATTCACATACATCTCTATTGATTATCTATCTTGTGAAGAACTTTTGGTCTATTGGAGAATCCGAGGTTGAGTATGAGGTAGCAAGTCTGAGGGTGTGAAGGAAGTTCGAAGTTGAAAGTCTTAGAGTTGCAGAAAATGTGAGTAACCCTATTTTCTGTGGTATCCATGGGTTAGAGGTCACAAGTGCGCGAATGCACACAGGACATAGTGGAGAAAATCATGGATATCCACGAGTAGTAGTTGAGGAATTTGAGGATATGTGAAAAGCTTGTGAAAGAGTGTGAAGTGATTCTTGTAGAAAATTTTTAATGCCTAGGTTGGTTTACTCACCTGTCATCTGATACAACAGAGTGTCTACTGGATCATGGGTATGGTTGTATGTGTATTTTTCATGGATGATATGGTACATGATTGAGGCATTTCTTGGAGGCCCTTTTGGTTTATGGTTGCATATGGTTGAGGTCCATGTTTTGGTATCATTGATACATTCTTGAGACATACACTTGGTATATTGTATATGATTTTTATGGTTCATTATTAGAGAAACATATTTATTGTATTGGAATATATTTGAGGTATATCTTATGGTCTATATGAGCAGATCTGGTTGATATATCAGTGACAGGGACAGTGGAAAGTTATATGTTGATGATCAGTTAAATGTTGATGTGACAGTGACAGGTTGATTACATATTGATTATTATAGGCTGTGACAATATCAGTGGTGGTGACAGTTTGGTCTAAATTTATATTTTAGGGTTGAAGGACGGGGCAAGGAAAGGGGGTCGTATCCTCCTTTCGATTGGTTTTAGATAACACAGGGTGTTGGAGCTTCCTTAAGGTTAGAGCTTGAGAATCAGGGGGTTGTAGCCTCCTTCTAGTTGGAGCTAGAGAATTCAGGGAGTTGTAGCTTCCTTCAGGTTGGAGAATATAAATAGGGGGTCATAGCCTCATTCCAGTTGCAGCTGGAGAATTTGGAAGTTGGTTCTTCCAATGAATGTATTCTTTTGATATATAAGAAAAGAATTTTGTGATTTTCTCCCATTGGGTGTTTCCACATAAATTCTAGTGTTCTATGTCTCTGTGGATGTCTATTATGATATCTTGATTTATAATACTCATGATATATTTGTGATATACTATCGATGATGTCAGTGATTACATATTATGGTTAAAAGTGATAATAAAGTACTCATATTGATTCACCCCCCCACCTCTCAGTATTCCAACAATTGGTATCAGAAAAGGTACTTCAAGAGACAGTTTAACCATTGGAAGGATATCATGGAATACACTAATATTGAAGAAACGAGGTTTGATGGTTAGAACTATTCATTTTGGAATAAAAGGATGAAAACCTTTTTACAAGAACATGGATTTGATGTTTGGTGGTCAGTAGTAGACAAATATATAGCGCCAACCACTCCACCAACTGATAAATATGGAAAGAAACTCAGCGAAAAAAACTCAAAGGCTAAAGGCACCATTCTGAGTAGTTTGGATGATTCATTATTTTTCAAAGTTATGCATTGAAATATTGAAAAATATATTTGGGATAAACTTCAAAATATTTATGAAGGAGATAACAAAGTCAAGGGAACTAAGCTTCAAAGCCTTAGAGGAAAGTTTGAGCAACTGAAGATGAAGGAAGATGAAGAAATTGTAGCCTACTTTCTATGGGTTGACGAAAAAATGAACACTATTGGAGGACTGGGAGAAGAAGTTGATGAATCAATGGTAATTCAAAAGGTTCTAAGATATATACCTATGAGGTTTGATCCTAAGATAACAACCCTGGAAGAAAGAACAAATATTGACATTTTGATCATGGATGAGCTACATGGAATATTCACAATAGATGAAATGAGGATAGAACAAGAGAATCCAGTCACAAAGTAATTCAAAGAATCCAAGAAGACAAAGAAGCAAAACAAGAAAAAGTCAAAACTAGATTGCAATTGCAACGATGATTTAGAGGAAGATGAAGAAGTGGAAAACTTTGTAAGGAAGTTAAAAAGAGGAAATGAAAAACACAAAGGCATGCTTCCATTGAATTGTTTTAATTGTGATGGTATTGGTCATTTTGATTCTAAATGTCCTTATGATAAGAATAAAGGTAGAAATGAACAAGAAGATCCTAATAAGAAAAATAAAAATAAAAAAGGAGAGAAGCGAAAGAACAAAAATAAATTCTTTAAGAAAATTTTCTACTCAAAGGAAGACGAATATTCATCAGACAAGGATGATGATAATGAAAATGACTCAGAAAGAGTACTCTTCATGGTAGTAGAAGATGATGAAGAAAATTCTAAAGATTTCAAAGAAGAAGGTGAAGTCGATCTTAGAGAATAATTAATCAGTTCCTTAGAAGAGCTAGGGAAAGAAATAAAGAAAATCAAGTCACTCATGGAAAAGTTAAAGAAGAAATAATAATTTCAAAATTCCAACTCATAATAAATCGAGCAGATAATCATGAAGTTAAAAATCTAGGTAGAAGAAGGCAGAAGGATTGAAGAAACACTCAGAAATCAGTTATAAGATAAGAAGAAGATGATTGAAAGCTTGGAAGCAGAAATAGTCACCTTAAGAAAATATCTTCATAAGAAAGATATGCAACAGAATAAAACCAAAATATTGAATAAGATCATCAACAGTAAAAGGCCATACTATGATAGGTTCGGTCTAGGATACAACCAGATGCAGACCGAAAAAGGTTCGAGCTTTAAGGCAACATAACATGAAGCATAAAAAATCACCTATGTAGAAATATTCAGAGGTAATCAAGAATAACAACATAGAGGAACTGGACCACCTAGAATATTCATAACACAAACATCAATAAAAAACATCTCAAGAAGAAGAAGGATTTAGAAGAGAAACACCATTAAGAATATCCCCTACATCTAGGTATCAAACTATTTTTCTTGGTTTATGCTATTCTTGTAACAATTTTGGTCAGAAAGCTACAAAATGTAGAGCCTATGCCAAGAACAGAAGAAACTATGAAGTCTATTCAAACAACAATTATCTCACAAAGTCACATGAAGCACAAAACATAAATCACAATAGTTTTGGTTCACTAAGTAATGAAATAGAGTTCTATAAGTGCAACAATTTTGGACACATGACCAAATATTGTAGACTGATTTTTCCTCCAAAGGAACCAAAGTAGAATATCAACAGTCATAAACATGAACCAAAAAGGATATGGAGAATAAAACATTATCAATTCAACACTGAAGAATGCTCTCTTTCTCTACAAGTGAAACACAAGAAAAGTGGGTGGTGTGCTGACAACAGTTGTTGAAAGCTTATGAGAGGTGACAAGAACATGTTTTTGACCCTAAAGAAGGAACAAAATGGATCAGTTTCATTTGGAAATGATAATTTATACAGAATAATAGGTAGAGGCATGTTATAACACCCCTGTTTCCCCTAGCTTGTAATTAATTGTTAATTATGATTACCATGCTAAGGCATGTGAATGATGCAAATGTATTATTGTTTGGATTTCCAATAACTGACTGTGGGGGTGAAGCCTTGAAGTATTGGCCATGATATCACTAGAGAAAATAATGGTAAAATTGTAAGAGAGGGTACATTATGTCAAATGACCCCGAATTTCCCCTTTTTGGGAATGATAAACCCCCTCTGGATCCCAAGGAGAGGAATCGATTAATGAAGGAAGGATTGGTGGTTAAATACTCAACCATTCCCATGAATGGAAGCATGGTTTGACTGAAGAATGTCATCCTGAAGTACCACAAGGTATCGAAAAACAGGATGACCAGAGTTTCCTTATGATAAAAGGAACAAGATAGGTCGAGAACCATCCTGGGAAAAATATATACATAAAATAGAGAAAAAAGAGAAGAGAATGGAGGAGGAAGAGAAGAGTGCAGGAGGCTCTGTAGAGAGAAGGAGAGACATCAGAAAAGAGCCCATGCACATAGGGGAACGCGTGACCCAGATATGTATAAGAAAAGAGGAAGGTTGCGATATTGATGTTGAGGAAACATCTGATAAACCTCGTAGGGATGCTATGACATAGAAATGATCTCTGAGTAATGGCAAAAATTTCCCTGGTGATATCATGGCTTGGCATGGGGGTGGCCAGAGTGCTAATATTGAATTCCTTTGAGCCTGTGGTTGGGTGGAAAGGTGCACACCCATAGTTAGTTAGTTGGTTGCAACCTGTAATAGATAAGTATTCTCATATCCCATGTAATTGAACTGTTACTGTAAATTAAAGTTGGATACCCTATGAATGTTTCAGGTATGTGCATGTTTTCTTGATGATTAGACTGTGTCCATTTATATTTCCCTGATCATGTATTTAAGAAAGTAAGGAACTATATGTTTTGTACACATAAATGCTCGAGCCCTATAGTGGCTCAAGTTTAAGAAAATGGACTATGAGTTCATTGAACTTGGGCATAGTTTCCCGTATGCATGTCAACACTCCCAACTACTTTGAGTCTCCTGGGAGAAGGAGTCTGTTAAGCTCAGGAGAAAGAGCACAAATCGTGCGCCAACGCCTAAGTATTTCAGAAATTATGAAGCTCAGGAAGGATAGAAATATTTAACTCTTGAAAGGGAAGATCCTTTTGTTTGGAAGATGAGTGGACGAGATCCATTCGGGAGGATCCAAGGTCTATCACGACCGTTGGATTTGGAGAAGGAGCATAGGTGTTAATTCCTCAACTCCTTCAGTCTTCGCGAGTTCAAATAATCTTGGTATTCATCGTAAGGGAGATGGATCCTTCGAAATCCTGGAGCCCAAAATTAATCTAGGTCATATATTTTAGGATTCCAAATAACTATTCCATCCTTCATATCTATGATATAGTCAACCCGACGTTGACTTTTTTAGGAGGACAGGGGTGTTGTAACGTCAAAACCCCCAAATTCTGGAGTAGCGAAGTAATGTTGACCATGGATCTATGGATCCTTTAGGACCCCTCTCGACCATTCAATTGAGGGAATGTGTTTGTCACATCGAGAGCATGTGGGGATCCATGTGTCGAGTGATGGCATTTTCATGTGTGGAGGACACGTGGCAAGATATTTTTTGGGTCCGGAGGTTTGACACTCCAGAGGAATTTGGATGAGAGTATTCAAAGTGTGAATACTCCCGAAGTCACAACCAACGGAGTAAATCCAAACCGTCGATATACAGGGGACATGTGGTTCCATATTTTTTAGTCTAGAGACTTGGCATTCCGAGGGATTTGAGGTGTGGCGTGTTGACAATATCCAAAGACCGAAGTGAGGAGAATCGTCCATCTAAATATGCTTTGGGAATTTTTCTGGCTGTCCGATCTAGGCTATGGTCAATCCAACACTAACCAACTCTGGAAGCAAAGAGGAGTTTGCATCGCAAAACTCCCGAACACCTAAGTTACTAATTAACATGAGCCATAGATTCATAGAACTACGTGGATGCATCCTGACCATAATATTAGAGGGTTTGGAAGGCTATCAGTCTGAGGTGATAGGGCGTGTTGACGTTACCCAGGATTACGTGGACCCACGTTTGACGTGCCATGTGTCACCTTGCTTTTTGCAATTCATAGACCTTATATTCCTATTAGAGAATGATATGTGTCACCCCCTAATGAGGATATGTGTCACCCTTAGCCCTTGCCACGTATCATCCCTGGTACTGTTTGGTCCAGGTGGCCAAATCCACGTGGAGATATTTCGAGACTTCGGGGAGCATGTGTGCAGTAATAAAATGGATGTTCAATGTCAAATGTCGAATGCCTAACGTCGAATGTTCAACGTTGAACATTGATTGCCATGTGGTCTCCAACTGATAACACTCAGACAACTTCAGGAGGCCATATCTTGCACACCAGAGGTCGGATTAGAGCCCGATAACAGTCATTAAAAAGATACGGGCAAGAAGAAGAGGATGAATACCTCGAAGAGATGATTTGAGATGATTAGAATAAGAAAAATATTGATGCCCCATCCCTAGAAAGGGTATTTAGGGGTTGGGTGTGTTACAAATTGGTATTAGAGCATGGAAGCAACACTTGGCTTGCTTGGGCTCATGCATGAGTCGCATATACATACTATTAGAAGACCTTAAGGGGTAACACCCTATTTTACCCATTCCTAAGAGGCTTAGTAAACCTCTACTGAAGTTATGAATGAAACTTTCTACTGTTGATAGATGTTTTGGAAAGATACACTGTATGTTGCTAATGTTTCCAAATAAAGAAGTTGACTTCACTTTGAAATCGTATGTGTTGTTGTACAGACATAAGAAGGATGAGATGAGGTTGTTGATAATATTACTTCCAAATGGAAATCATCTACATAAGTTCCTCGAGTAGAGGGATACAGATTTAAAATTCAGTTGGAATTTTTCCCAATAACATTGAATCATGCTAGTCTGTGGCATAGGAAGCCTATGATTTCTTTTAGGAAATGATGGCCAATCCTATAGGAATGGGATTATGTTGATGAGAACTAATAGCAATACTTGGATGTGAATGGATTGAAAGGATTTGTAGCAGTAATAATTATTGTTTAAATAAAGGATTAAACCTAGTATATATGTATGAACCCTCATGATCAGAGGATTAATGGAAATGGTAAGGTCAATTTACTGGCTGAAAATTGTTGCTGGAATAATCCAGTAAGCAAGTAAAAAGGAACCCTATAGATTGAGAGAAATATTCACGAAGGTATAAGTGAATTGACAAGAGAAATTTCAAAAGTTCATGGTTATGCTAATGGAGTGTATGCCCATGTTAACTCAAGGGCATGTCTATGCATAAGAATGCATATGGGAAAATATTTAACATGCAAATTAGGCATGTTACCTGTGTTGGGTTGTAAGGTACGGTCTACTAATGGAAATTTTAGATGAGGATGACCTTATGAACATAGGGGTTAAAAGTAAGAATGAAAGGTTGATGATGGTGTGGCCTAATGCCTTAATACGATAGGACTATAAGGATCAATGGGAGACTGATGCAAGGTTTGATTAAGGAGGTCTCAAAACACCTTTGGATGACTAGTGGGTCATATTGACATCTAGAGGTGGATGGTAACCATATGGATATGGATTGGTGTAATTAGATAGCTATAAGAGGGAGTTAGGAAAATATCCCCTTGCAGAAGTTTGTTGACCAAGAGTGAATTGAGGCATGAAGAAGAACCTAGAAGTGGTTATCTTACTTCCTTGAGTGATACAATAAATACCCATCTGAACTCTGGATTTATAGTAAAAAGGGAAAAGGTGACCCTCATTTGTTATTTCCATGTATAAGGGGCAACATCAGTATGAATTATGACTATGAGACTAGTCATATTAGTGACTGTAAGATGTCATTAAAGAACACTAATATTAAAACTAAAATACTAATGTAAAAGGGGTGCAAGAGATGCACCTATATATATGTGTATAGATGCTTAAAATAATAATATGGATGCAAGCCTTCAATTAAGGGGGAAGCT
>JASDQU010220517.1:3666-17739 GCA_032191745.1 Picea mariana
AACATATGAGAATATTAACATATAAACATCGATAAACATCCAAATACAAGTCATGAATTTATACATCTAATTTTTCTTTGATTTATGTTTTTTTACATTCATAAAATTGACAATTGGGGTATCATAATCATCCAAGGACATTGTATTTCATGTGCCCTATCCTTCTATTGTTTGTATTTCCATGCACTCATGTACCATACTTTTGGTACGTCGTTGAGAAGGGTGTCGAGGCATCTATTTAGGGTCATGAGCTACAACAAATGGATCTTGTCGAGGCATCTATTTAGGGTCGTGAACTGCAACAACGAAAATGTTGAAATATAATTGAAATAACTAATTCATTATTTTGATTAACATTACACTATTTTTCTTTACCTGTCTGTGTAGCTATGACAGTTGGTGCGTTAATTTCTTGTCCAATTGGTTCCTCTCACAGTTCACCCTCCTGATCTACATGCTCTTCAATTTTGAGAAGATAACATATAAGTATACATCAGGAAATAAATATCGACAATCACAGTAAATATTTCTAATTATGAAGCATACATACCAGAATGGGTACTCTGCTCTCCACTATCATTGGACATGTGCACCCTTGTATGACGTGGTGTCTGTTAAATACCACTAGATTCACTGCTGCGGTAACACTATTGCTTGAAAAGAAACATAAATACTTAGTCAAGGGTGATATAATAAAATATGAATAAACTTTACAATGACTAGCAACTGTGGTTTCCTTATTCATTTGAATTACCTGCATGGCTAGGGAGATAGGAGTTTGGCCCAATATTTTTCTATATTCAATCACACTTTTAAAACTGTGCTTGTAACCAAGCATTAGGTCCTCCTTGGTGGTAGCAGTGCCGAACATATTTAACTGCAATGCATAACACCATTAAAAAACATATATTTTTTCGCTACTGTTAAATAAATATTAACTACAGTTAATCATTTAAATATTATGATTCGGGATTTTAGTTTTCCATAGCCACCCTGGCCTAGTTTATGTTGCCCGTGTTTTCCACTCTGGCCTTGGTTTCTTTGGAGGTTTCTGGTAGCCTAAATATGGAATTTTTGAAAAAATTAGATATCGGAATTGTTACTTAAAACATGAAAGAAAAACATAAATGATCATATTTCACTGATAATATGACATGTGTTGTACCTTGCTTGACCAAATCGTAGATTTCTTCCTTGTTTTTTAAACAATTTATCCTTTTCATCCTCTATTAGGGCCTTCCAATCTTTCTCTCGAACTATGGGAGGACGCTTGTGCTTGAGGTCTAATTGCAATTTCTCCCTATACTGGGCCCTAGTATATTTTAAATTCTCATCCGCTAACTTTGTAACCACTTTCTTGTTGAAAGTGTTGCCGAACAAGTTTACCATGTGGTCTATTAAATCATCTTTCTTTTTTCTATCTTGGCCATTCCACTGTGTGCGAATGGTGGGGCCAAACAACTTCAATGCTTTGTCATTTAAGTTTCTATAGAAAACAATGTTTCCTGTAGAAATGTGTTATCCATTAATTTATAATAATCTCAACAAATGTCCATTTAAATTTCATGAAAAAAATGAATCAATTAATTAACAATTACCTGCAATCTTCTGAATCTTGATTGGAACACATGTGTCATCCACCAGAAAGGTGAAATCTAGTGATTCAGTGCTTTTAATTCATTCTGCTCCATGCAGAATAGTTTCCTCTCCATCTACAGTATGTTCCTCTCCGGATTCATGTGGAGTCCTAGGCTCCAACTCATCATGCTTCGACGTGTCATGCTATTCAAAATCATTGCGCTCATTAATGGATTCGAGGGGAGCCTCAGGAGGCTCAAACCTCACTTGCACTTTGCTATTTCGACATTTGTTTTGCATTGAACCATCACTGCTACCAATAGCAGTTGCAGGATCGACAGGTTCCTGACACACAGGGTTTAAAAACTCCTCCAAACGGAAAACTTTACTTTATCAGATCATATAGAAAATATAAAACAAAAAAGCGGATATGAAATTGTCATAGTTGATAAAAATATGTGAAGATGCCACTTACCCCAAAATTAGTTATTGTATTTTGTAGCTCTACAATTCTTGCCCTATCCTCCTGTGTCAAGGGTCTTTTGCTAAGAAAACCTAGATATTCTATGTTAGCCTTCTTTAAGGTCTTCGTTATATTTTCATTGGGTCAGTGCAATAAAATATTTTGTCCTCATCAATATCCTCAGTGGGAGCCTTCCCACGGTGACCATGCCACAATACATTGATGAATAAAATTAATGAGATGAACTTTAACATTTGAGAAATTTAGTTATTGTAGTCATAAGTTATTACTGTTTTTAACATTTACCTGTTGAGGCACAACGGGTGCCTTTCCATGGTCACCCTGGAAATATGTAGCAGGTGATTTTTCGACACAGTCACCCTGGACAGTAGTTGACACAATAAATCAATCAACAAAAGTTATGAAATTCACCTATAACATTTAAAAAATGAAATATTGGAGTAATATCAGAAAGAAAAAAAAAATGAAATTTCAGAAATTTAGATGTTGTAGCCATAAGTTGTTACTGTATTTAACATTTACCTAGTGAGGCACAACGGGTGTCTTTCCATAGTCACCCTGGACATATGTAGCGGGTAATTTTCTGCCATGGTCACCCTGGACAGATGTTGACACAATAAATCAATCAACAAAAGTTATGAAATTCACCTATAACATTAAAAAAATGAAATATTGCAGCAATATAAAAAAAAACAATAATGAAATTTCAGAAATTTAGTTGTTGTAGTCATGAGTTGTTACTATATTTAACATTTACCTAGTGAGGCACAATGGGTTCCTTTCCACGGTCACCCTGGATAGATGTAGTGGGTGATTTCTTGCCACGGTCACTCTGGACAGAAGTTGACACAATAAATCAATCAACGAAAGTTATGAAATTCACCTGTAACATTAAAAAAATGGAATATTGCAGTAATATCAGAAAAAAAAAAATGAAATTTATGAAATTTAGTTGTTGTAGTCATAAGTTGTTACTATATTTAACATTTACCTACTGAGGCATAGTGGGTACCTTTCCATGGCCACCCTGGACAAATGTAGCCTGTGATATCTCACGGTCACCTTGGATAGATGTTGACACAATAAATTAATCAACAAGAGTTACGAAAGTAAGTGTAACATTAAAAAAATGAAATATTGTAGTAATATCAGAAAATAAATAATGAAAAATGAAATATATGCAGTAAAAAGTTGAAATATTGCAGCGATAAATTGTAACAATGATTGATGAAAGGTTGATTTGAATGGTATGTAAGATATTTACCCCCATAGCCGCACCCCCTCCACCTATTCGATTTAAGTTGTAATCGATCAACAACTCTTCATCTGGAACTATTGTTTTTGTTGCACATACAAATATATGATTTCCTTCACGTCCCTCAAATATGAAATTTGGTTTCTTAGTTGTTTCCACTGGTCATGTACTATTTATAAAGCCCGCAATTTTTCCAGTAGCTTTTGGCCTTCCATCAATATACATAGTTGCCCCTTTATTTCGATTGTTATCTACTAGTTGTATATAATTTGTGGCAACTCCGTATCTCTGCATACTTCACGTATATCGGACCAACATCAACCAGTGATTGTATTTGTATAATGGTCCGACATACTCCATCAATTCAGTTACAGTTCCATAGCCGACCTTTATGCCATCCATGGAAAATAACCCCAATTCATGTAAGGACGAAGGAGCAATGCGATACATCCTCCCACTGATGAAGAAATCTGTGTGCACTTCAGGTAGCTCCTTAGGTGCCCATCATTGCACTAGATGTTTATACCTCAAGGGAAATTCAATGTCACCTATTCTCTCAGCATCATAATTACATGACCCTCTATTGGCAACAAAAAATTGCATGCGTATACGAAATCTTTTCCTTAGCTTTTCAGATCTAGTTGATCTAGAACCGGTAGATCTAGTACAAGACGTCTCACTTTCAACCTCTCTTAATATATCTTGATCATCACTCGAGGAACATAGATCTGACAAATACTTATTTGGTGGCATCTACACTCGTTAAAAGAAGAAGATAAGTTATTGTGCAAATATACGTTTGTGGTACCAGCACAGTTGCATATAGTTGCAATATTTTTGCATATAGTTGCATAAGTTGCATTGTTGCATAAATTTGCATATAGTTGCATAAGTTGCATATAGTTGCAAAAGTTTCATTGTTGCGTAAAGTTGCATATAGTTGCATATTGTCACTAAAAAACATGATAATTTGCGTTGTTGCATATAGTTGCATACAAAATTGTTGCAATATAGTTGCATATAGTTGTATATAGTTTCATAAGTTGCATAAAGTTGCATATAGTTTCATAGTTTCATATAGTTGCAATATAGTTGCAATATAGTTGGATATAGTCACTAAAAAACATGATAAGTTGCATTGTTGCATATAGTTGCCTAGTTGCATATAGTTGCATACGAAATTGTTGCAATATAGTTGCATATAGTTGCAATATAGTTGCATATAGTTGCATAAGTTGCATTGTTGCATATAGTTGCATAGTTTCCTAGTTTCATATAGTTGCATACAAAATTGTTGTAATATAGTTGCATATAGTTGCATACGAAATTGTTGCAATATAGTTCCATATCCCTCAACCATAGAACCCTCTAGACATGCTCTTTGTCTAACAAAAGCCTTCGGTGACTTCAACTGCCTCTCCACCATCCACATCGACCTTGTGTGTATTGGTCCACATAATTCAGTGTCCTCAACTTGGTGTATGAGGTAGTGATCTTGTGCATTGAAAAATGCTAGAGGTAGATATTGTTTCATTTGACACATTAGTCGGGGAATTTCTCTCTTCCAATACCTTATATCTTCTTTATGGATTTCTTTACTGTATTTAACATTTACCTGTTGAGGCACAGTGGGTGCCTTTCCAGGACCACCCTGCATATAGTTGCAATATAGTTTCATATAGTTGCAAATAGTTAAATATAGTTGCATAGTTGCATAGTTTCATATAGTTTCAATATAGTTTCATAAAGTTGCATAAGTTGCATTTTTTCATAAAGTTGCATATAGTTGGATATAGTTTCATATAGTTGCATATTTGCATATAGTTGCATACGAAATTGTCATATAGTTGCATATAGTTGCATAAGTTGCATATAGTTGCATAGTTGCATAAGTTGCATATAGTTGCATAGTTTCATAAGTTGCATTGTTGCATAGTTGCATAAGTTGCATTGTTGCAATATAGTTGTATAGTTGCATAAGTTGCATATAGTTTCATAGTTGCATAAGTGACTGGGTTGTTGTGTTTATAGAGTTTTGAGCTTCAATCTCTTTTCTCCCAAGCATTTCCCTCCATACCATTTGGACAAGCCCGGTTAGATTCTGTCTTTGTGATGAGTAGTTCATTTATAGTTTATTTATATTTGTACAAGTCCGACGATAAGTTGCATTTTTGCATAAAGTTGCATATAGATGCATATAGTTGCGGCAACCGGAGTAGCGATAGCTGCAGTAACAACATTGTTGCAATATAGTTGCATAGTTGCAAAAGTTGCATATAGTTTCATAGTTTCATATAGTTGCAACAACCAGAGTAACGACAGTTGCAGTAACAACATTGTTGCAATATAGTTTCATAGTTGCATAAGTTGCATAGTTGCATAAGTGATAGGGTTTTTTTGTTTATAGAGTTTTGAGCTTCAATCTCTTTTCTCCCATTCATTTCCCTCCTTACCATTTTCACAAGCCCAGTTGGATTGTGTTTTTGTGATGAGTAATTCATTTATGTCATTTTTGTGATCTTGTAACTCAATGGTTTAATTCCCCTTAGGAATAGGATAATAATATAAATACAAGTTTCCCCCCTCACAAGTCACCACCGAGTAGATAGTCCGACTAACAACCAATAATAAAGTATAACCAAAGAAAAAGAGATGCACTTGCCTAAGACAAAGCAACAAGAAAACTGATATATGAAAGATGCTCACTTGGTTAGTACTTCATATAAATCAATGACTATCTGATTCACACATAAGCAATTGAATAGTAAATATTGACGAAGTCAATGTTTATAAAATAACAATGAGAAATATGCCACTTCTTCAATAAATGCTAAAACAATATGGCATTCAATTTAACAAATCAACACTTCATTTTATAAATTCCTTTAACCACCATTCAATTTCTTATAAAGAAAATGTTAGATGCACCAATGATATTATAGCTAAATATGACGACAACAATAGGTTAGTTAGGTTAGTTTCTAAGCTAGGGTTAGTAGTTAGGGTTTGATTCAAGTTTTTGAGATTTGTTGTGATCAAGTTCACTTCAAACAAGATGTCTTCAGATCAGTGCCTTAGGGTTAATGGAGTCAAATAGTGAAGGACGCAAGAACTAAAGGATGAAAATCCTAGTACGACTAAAGACTAGAAGGAGAAGCTTTGAGGTGTTGCTAAAGTAAGTCCCCAGAGTCAAAACCCTAGGGGAGAGAGGCTCACCTTGGTGTAGGGGAACTAGGCCTCGATGTTCTCTCCTCCTTCCTTAACTCAATGGCAGTGACGACTAGCTGAGAAAATAGTAATAAAATAAGACAAGAGGGTTTGAGAAAAAGGTATTGCTACAGCAAGGCCTTACCGGAAAAACCTTAGAAAAAATGACCCATCAGGGTGTAGCTGAACTAGGCCCTGATGCGTCTTCTTTTTCTTAGCCCAAAGAGGTAAAATGACTAGAATATGAAGAGAGGGAAAAGGGTGTAGCTAAAGCTACGCTCAATCCTCTTCAGCATGAAAGGGTAGAGTGTTGCTAAGGAAAGGCTCTATCTCATTTTAGCTAATAAAATGGATAAGAATCTCGATGGGGACATGAGACAAGGACATACAATGTGTTCTTGTCCGCTAGGGTTTATTCAAAAAAATTATAAATATATGTAAGAAATAAGTAATGAAACCATTCAATCCAGAAGTTTTGCAGAAAAATACTTACATATCACCAAAAAAAAGCATAGCAAACCCTAGTTGTAACACCTTCCATCAAGAGAAATGCCAAAAATGCCAAGAAAATATTCCTTCAACAAATGAACCTCACTATTTCAGCCAAAATCCTAGAATAGGGAGCAAATTTCAGACCTCACCAAGTGCTGAGTGAGAGATGATGAAAAAATGAAGGTGAAAATCCTTAATTTATACAATACCATGACCTAATTTTACATTTTAGGTCATGAAAAAGGCCGACAAGGCCACAATACTAAAAATCACATGTTTTACATTAAATGGTCAAAATTAAAATCTAATCAAGGTAAAGAGAGGCATCAATCCCCTCTAAGGGAGACGTTATCCCCTTTTAGGGAAAATGGGGCATCCTGGAGCAAAACGTTAGCCCCCTTTGGGCTTCTCCAACCTGCCACACATGCCAAACTACCCTGTCCATATGCCAAAGCCTTCAAAGGCCAGCGTTCCACTGAAAAGGGCACAGCCCCCATACACTAATACATATGAAAAAATTTTCCATGGGTTTTCGTTGCGATTTCCACACATATCCATCGCACTTTCCATGAAATCAAAGACTATTTTTTGTCACTATATCCATGAACCAGGTATTCATGGAAACAATGATGAAATTATCCCTCCATGTGTCATCACCATCAATATAGGTTTACCTTATAAAGCTTGGAATTTGCGATGAAACTTTGTCGCAATAGGGATGAATAACCATGCCAAAGTCAAAAAACTTACCAACAGATTACGACACAGATGCCATACGTGTGACGAAAAAGTGTAGAAAGTTGCGACAAACATTCGTGGCAATAGCAACGAAAAGGTTTGGCAGAGAAAAAATTTATGATGCAGATGCTATATGTGTGATGCAAAACCATGACAATGTGCGATGAACTTCTTTCGATATTTCCATGCTTAATAAAACACATTCATTTCCTTATGACGAACTATTGTCGATATTGCCACGCTTCCTGTAGGTAAAATAAAAAAAAATCTACATGAGAAGCTGGATGTTGGGATTCGTGATTTACCCATACTCAATATTTTCATGTGTGATTGACCCTTCAAAGTGTTTCTTATGTGAGAAGGGCTTATGAGAGGGGGTTTTGGGACTTATTAGGTGTCTTTCTTAGTGGACCAAAAGAGAAACCGAAGGCACCTTGGGATGAAGGGGAAGATAAAATGCATTCCCTTGAATGAATGGTTTTAATTAAGATATTGAGTCTCTGAACTAGAGGTAAAAATCAATTTGGTAGGGGTATCCCAGGGTGACAATATGGGAGATGTGTTTTTTTTAAATCTATCACTATGCTTGTGAGAGTGGGCCAACCCTTTACTTATCCACTTCAATGCACTCACAACCATTAATCGATATTAATATATATTGGTCACAATAATTACCTTGAATATCAATTTTAACCTATTAATGTGAAGGGATAATCACAACATGAGGTTAAAGGCATTCACACCCTTTCAACAACTATGTTTGTAGATTTTTGGATGAGGAACTTGTAGCCTTGTGGTTGATTCATTCCCTTACCAAAAAAATGAAGGTTACTCACACTCATATGAATGAAAGAAATCAAACTAAACAATCTACTTGAACATAAATGTGCACTTAAATAAATCAAAGTAATGTCTACTTAAACTTAAATAGTGTATCGTGCACTGTATGTGCATATTGTGCTTCTTTCAATATTGATCATGTAAATAAATAATCATTGCAATAAAATAAATAACAGAAACTAGATTACTGGTGCTTAAACATAAATAACTGTAACATTCAAATGATGCAAGATAACACACAGATCTAACAAATTCCACACAAAACCACAACAAAACTATATCATAAGCTGATAAGACCTGACCATAAGAGCGGGCCCAACTCGCTGATCAGGGATGCGATGAACTAACTGCCATGAAAACTCAGAAACTCAGAAGAAACTCGATTTTCATTAAAAAAAATGAGATTACATAGGTTCCAGTCTTGATACAAGACAACTCCTAGCTAGTTGACTGATTGGATAATCCCTTCTCTATCTCTATTCAGCCTTTTATACAATTAGTGGAGCACAGAGCGTCCCAAGATTAGGGTAAAAACTCTTCCTAAAAATACACAAAGGCTGAACCGATTAACATAAGCTAATGTTGGACCATGGAACATGTCCTCTTTTGAAACTTCAACCCACAGACTGCGCAACATCTTTGATCACATCATCTTTCCAAACTGCATTTGCTCTGTTCCTGCAAGATTCCAGAGATTAGTGATTCACTTTGGTAAACCCCCAACCAATATATAACGTTTTTGATCTAATACATAGAATGACATAATAGAGGTGCATTCTTACCCTTGTGGTTACACACATCTCCCCCAAACTTTAGTCATGTTATCGTCCTCATGCAGGCCTTTGCTTTCGTAGATCTAGGTTGGAACCTTGATACTGGGCCTGAAGTTCTGCTATGTCATATTCCTCAGCCATATCTATCCCTGGAAACTTATATCCCCCATTCAATATTATATCCTTCCACCATTCTCTCTGGACCTCGTAATCAAGTTGATATTGATCAAGTGACATCTAGATGACGGGGAATGCAAATCTCAAACCTAGCCATTAAACCCCACAAAACCTCATACATGCTATATACCTGGATATTCTTTCCATGGCTCTATGAAAATTGGGAGCCCCAAATGCTTCCCATTCCCTGACAAAATATGGTGACAAGACCCATCTCTGGTCACAGTTTTCAAGTGCCTCTTCCTTGCAATAGGTCAATTGTTTTATGCAAAGATCAACACACCATTGTTGTGTAGTTTCCATATTCCATGGCCAATTGGGAATATGTCTGAAATAGTTATGTTTGTTGATGAGTTGTTCAACTTGAAATTTCTCCATTCTAACCTGAAGGGGTCTGTGTACTTGATTTTCCTCGAAAGAAACCAGTGCCTTCTTCCACTTCACCTGGTTAATGGTGTAGGAAAGAAAGGCCCTCAATTGGACATCTCCCACATAAGGAACTGTATTGAATTTTTTATCATCTCTTAGCAGGTAGTTATGCATGTACAGTTCACACATGAGATGTTGTGTGAGGATGTCATAAATTTTAAAGGTCCTAAGAAACTCCATAGGGTCTTTAATATTATAAACCATCTCCTGGTGAATACATTCCAGACAGAAAAATAAATATTGTTCATGAAGTAACAGTGCATAGCTGAGAGAAGGGGAGTGGCATGTTAATACCTGCTGGTTGATATCATACATCTCCCATTTGTCATCTCTTAACCTTTGTATATGTGCCTCCAGCTCTGTAATCTTTTCCTTCTATTTCTCTCCCTTTTTCTTCTCTTCTTCCAACTTTTCCTCATAGTCAACAATGACTCTAGCAGCCTACTCCCTTATGTCTTTCAATGTCCTTAGGTGCAATGAAGAAGGGACAACTCCTGTCCAAAACTGGGCTACAATTTTCTTCCACTTATGTATCTCATCTTTCAACAAAACTACCTGAGTTTTAGTTGTATCTGTCACTGGATCATCTCGAGTAGATGTTGTTACTGTGGAAGTGTGCAAAATAGGATCATTCTGAGTGGTTGCTGGTATTGTAGAGGTGTGTAATATAGGCTCGGTCTGAGTAGCTACTGTATGAAAAACTAACTCAATTTGAGTAGCTGTTGTTACTCTCAGAGTATCGACAGTTTGAGTAGCTGCCGATACTGTGGGAGTATCGACAATTTGGGTAGCTTTCGAAATAGTCTCCTTGACATTTCTCCTCACTGCTTCCTTGGCAATTATTTTGTATCTTTGTGCTCATTTCTTTAGGCGAAGCACCTACTACTTTAACTTGGAATTCTCAATCCTAAATTGCATACTTTCTCTAAAGGATGTCCTATAACGGTCCTGAATAAGGGGTTCTTCTCCTTGCACAAAACTCAACAAATTCCTATTTGACAGGAATTTCTTCAGCCCATCCCATAGGAGGAACCTCATTCTAAGATTCATTGCCTACAACCTCTATTCTTGGATCTTGTTTAACTCGCACTTCTCCTGGAGTAGAAGCACCCAACTCTGGTTCAAGTTTTTTGGGAGCAACATGCTCTGACGCTGGTTCTTTTTTAACAGCATCAGTCATTTCTTGTTCACAAACTGGAGTAGTTGTTGTGTCTTCAAAAATAATGTTTTCAAGAATGGCTTGTTCTGACGCTGGTTCTTGTGTTACAGCGTCAATCATTACCTGCTCACTGATGGGAGTAGTAGCTGCACCATATTCACAGACAGGAAATTCGAAAAGTTCTGGCGCTAGTTCTTTTGTAACAACATCATTTACCTCTTGTTCATAGATTGGAGGAGTAGCAACATTCCTCTTCTGCTCATCAGACAGAGGGGTATTAGCATCCATCTCATGATCATTTGTAGGCGGAATAACAATGTCTCTTTCTTGTTCATCTACTGAAGGAGTAGTAGCATCTCTTTCTTGTTCATCTGCTAAGGGAGTAGAAGCATCTCTTTCTTGTTCAGGAAAAGGGTTTGGAGGAATAGAACTCTCTACTTCTTCTTCTGAATCTAGGTTAATGACCTCCTTCATTCCCCCAACTTCTCTTACTTCCACTAATGGTTTCCCTATTTTCTCATCTTCGTCCGAGGCAGATTCATGTGTATACACACTTTTTCTATTCCCTTCTGAAATAATTTTAGCAACCTCTGCTAACTTTCTCATCCCATCTCTCTCTGCTAGGGTTTCTGCTACTTCTGGGATAAGTTCTACCAATTCCTCTTCTGATAGTCTTATGAAATGCGGTCAACTCACAGGTATTTTATCTAGTGCATGAACGACTAGTAGCTTAACAAGGCCATGATTTGTGAGGGTTTTGAGTGGTTGGCACGAGTGTTGAGTTGCTCGCACCATTAGTTGAGTGTTATTACACAGAAAATAGGGCATGTTTATGCATTGTTGGAAACGCAGAGATGTGAGAAATTTGAGATGATATTTGTAAATGGTAGAGGGGCTTCCTTCACATGTCACATACCTTATGAAAAACAGTGCTACCTCGGCCCATGGAGGTAACAGAGAAGTTCGTTTGTATCCTTTCCCTTTCTTCTTTACTTCTTCGCCTTCACACAGAAACAAGTCTGGAAATTCCGGGAGTGGTGTTTTCTGAACAAACCATTGCTGACCAGATATTGGAAACCCACTAGTTGCTGCAATGGTTTCCTCCGTGGCTCTGAATTTTAATCCGTGGACTGTGGAGGAGTGGTCGTCCAAATTTTGGACGAATTCTGCTGTAATGTCTACATTGAATCCCTGTAACCTCTCAAAATACATGTCCCAACCTGCATTCTGGAAAATTTGCCAGACTTTCAGATTTTGATGGACCTGTGTAGTATTTGTTGGCTCATACCTTACTATTCCAACACCCATTCTATTCCATCGACTATGCCTGCTCAAGCAATACTGATGACCAGTTCAGGAGAAATGACAACCAAAACAGTTTTGCAGAAAATGTGTTGTGGAAAGAGTCGTGGATTTTTTTATTTTATTTTAAAAAATTAAATGATGTGGTAGGTAAGTAATGATGATGATATGACAACAAATTTAATATATTAGAGTATGATTAACGGTTTGGTGAGTGTGTCCAATCCCTATGCGTACAACGACGTCAAAAAGTTTTAAGTAATGATTGTGAAATCGTGTGATTAAAGAGGGTAATGATGACTCTTTCGAAAAAGACATAAAATCTCCCCCAAACTTAAAGTTAAGACTGTCCTCGAGAGAGAATTCCTATGGCATGTGTAATATTACCCAAATATGTTAAAGTTGGTTGAGGACGTACCTGGTGACTCACCTATTATGGAAAATCATCATCGCAGGAATAGCGTCGTCTGTAGTCGCAGAATATGACAATGTCGATTCAAGCAGTGACATCAGAATTGGTGGAAGCTAAAATATCGGTATCCATGTTGGCGGTAGTGTAGATGAGTAAATGAAACCATAGTAGCAACTGTAGGAGTAGTGGAAACCATAGAGTAGTGGCGACTGGAGTAGTGGCAACCAAAGAGTAGCGACGACTGGAGTGGCAACACCTCGGAGTAACGACATCTGGTACAACGAAGATTTTAAAGTAACGACACCCAGAGTAGTGGAAACAGAAGTAACGACATCTCATACAATGCCGATTTTGAAGTAGCGGCAACTGCAGTAAAAACATCTCATACAACGATAATTTTGAAGTAACGACACCTGGAGTAGAGACAACTAGAGTAGCGGCAACAAGAGTAGTGGCAACTGCAGTAACAACATCTCGTACAACAACAATTGTGAAGTAGTGACACCCGGAGTAGCGACAACTAGAGTAGTGGCAACAAGAGTAGTGGCAACTGCAGTAACAACATCTCGTACAACAATGATTTTGAAGTAACGACACCCGGAGTAGCGACAGCTGCAATAACGACACCCGTAGTAGTGGTAGCTGCATTAACGACATCTCATGCAATGACGATTTTGAAGTAACGACACGAGAGTACCAAATTGGGTCACTTATTGATCTAATGGTACTTGGTGAACCAATCACACATTTTCCCCATTTTCAAATTGGCAACATGAAATTTTATCTCGATTGTGTGAATATTTATGCTTACTTTGAGTTCATTGACATAGTATATGACAAATATCCATACCTAGTATTGTAATGGATTGATTGGGAATTTGATAATGACGACATTTGTTAAGAAGGGTTATTGGATGGTATATCCATTGGATCTAATGTAGAGAAATACATTTGTTAAATAGATAGAAGTATTGGATGACTAGGAGAGTTGGAAGACTACATTAATCTCACCATAGGATAGTTGTAAGACTACATTAATCCAACTGCTAGTGGAAAGTTGAGTTGGAGAATAGTATTCTCCTATGTCATTTATTCCAAAGTGTCCATTACTTTTGGGCCGCCTAGGGAGTATGAGAATTAATTGACACAAATATTCACACTACCAAATTCTATTAAGTTGATTCATCTAGAGATTAAATATCCACTAGTGTTTAATGGCACAACTAA
>JASDQU010220519.1:0-10246 GCA_032191745.1 Picea mariana
CAGGACCTTCTAGGCATTGTTCCACTGTAGAAACCACTTAGTTCAGTTGTGAGCCTTGTCCATTAATTTCTTCAAACACCTTGCTGGCTTCATCCTACATAGTTTGTAGCTTCTGCGCGACTTTCGTTACCTTACCCTGGATGGCAATAATGTGTTGTTGTACCATGCGTTATTCATGAGATCTCTTCATCCTTTCTACTACAATGAGGAGCTTCATCTGCACATGTACTGACAGTTCTTATTACTGTGCTTCTATTTTTCTTATCTCTGGATCTTATTTGAGGCGTTCATAAGTCTGGATGCTTCTATCGCTCAGATTATTGCACTCTGAAGAGAGGGCCTTGATTCTTCCAACTGCATTCTTAGTGTCTTCCTCCCTCTGATCACCCACTTCTTGTGGGGTGATCTATACTTATTGAATATCCAACTCCATTATCCTTGCTTGAATATGATGGATGGCCTCAGCGAGCTTCACCACTTGAACCTTGACTGACTCATGTTCCTCCTGTGCCAAGCTTGGCACATAGAGAAGTGATTTTATCACTGTTTATTTGACTACAGTCTTCTCTGCAAGCAACTAATCCTTTTCTCACTATATATTTTCTTTTTCTTCCTCAAGCATCACCCGAAACTCATATTTCTCATTTTAATAAGCAGTTACCAAGTACCACGCAACTCGTAGTTTCTTTGAGACTTCCTATTTCTCTTGCCTCATGGATTCTTTAGCCTTCTCCTTTTCTTCTTGAACTTTCTAAAGTCGATCCTCTATTGCATCAACTAATATTCTCAATTGGGTGGGCTCATCCCCCAATTTTTCAGTCTCCGATGAAGAAGGTGCAGTAGGTACTGTGCGGATCAATTGAATAGCTTGTTGTATTTCCTTCAGCTCCTTCTCGACCCTCTCATACAACTCTTGCTGCTTCACTCCATATCTCTACAAGATATATTTGGATGGATCCTCCATCGCTCCACAAACTAGACTAATATCATCCACTATGAGCGTGGCCTCTAGCTAGGCCTTTCTAGCACGGGTCTTCTTTCTTCCCAAAGGTTTCTGCGAAGAAAAATTCCTCTTCCATGGTGTTTTTGTTGGAGTAAGGGGGTATTTCGGTGGTGTAGCTTCACCTTCTCCTTTATTTTATTCTTCCTCTCGTTCTCCTTATTTATCTGCTTGGTCTTCTCATCCTCCTTCTCCTATGGGTGAGCCAGATCCATTTTCTTCTAATGCATTATCCTCCTCATCAGTATCTATATTTTGAACTTCCTTCTTTTTCTTATTCTTTTTCACACTGGATTGTCCTACATGCTTGAACCGGGTGACCAATGGGGTACCTATAACGTCAGCGTTGGAGAGTTTGGCATCAGCAACAGGGTTCTGAAATTCCTCCGGTCATTCCTTCATGATCTTCTCCATGTCTTCATCTGTCAGCTTATAATAGGACTATAATTCTTCCTTGCTCTCATCTTTGAGCGCAGTGATATATAGAAAATGTGGATCTATGTGGAACTTGGATAGCGGTCTGTACTAGTGCAAGGTGCATGGTGTCATGCATAGGAACAACTCAATGAAAACCTTCAGTTGCTGATAATAGGCATGGAACATAGTGTTCGATTTCCATTGCTTTGAAATGTCATTGGTGTACCAACAAATAGAGAACCTAGTGTCCAACGGCTCTAATGGTTTGATCTCTGGGAAGGTGGATCCTTCCGGAATTTTCCAAGTGTCAAATGAAATCAATATGAGAAACGAGCTAAAGTGGAACTCATATCCTTGATCCTGAGCTTCACGACTGTATTTCTCAAGCTTGTTGATGAGCTAACTCACCCAATTCATCAGCATTCCCTCCACGCATTTTCCTACGAGGTCCACCATGAACCCGGTGACCTCTGTGGGGCGTTTCTTTCTTACAACCTTTCCATCTATGAGTTGGTAAGTGAGGTGCACTAAGACATCCTGGATAGAGTCTACCCTGTAGCCTCTCTTTCTTTTTTCATCTTCATCGTAAGCCTCCTTGATTTGTTTTTCCAGGGAGAGATCTGAGGTCTTCTCTGGGTAAAACTATTGAGGTTCAGGTCCATGCATGCTTAATCCTATAATCAAGTGGATCAATGTTGGATCCAGAGTAATTTGTCAGTCAAGCCATAGGTATCCGCCATGGTATCATGACAAAAGGAGTTTAACACAAGCGTTAACCTCCTCTTGTCAGAAAAAATGGGGAATCTTCATTACATTTAGTATTGTGGACAGTACCAGCTCCTTAATCCATGGCTGGGAGACCAAGCGAAGCTTCTTCCCAGTGGTCTTTGTCAAGTATCTATGTGGTGCGAGAATCACATAGTTATTTATATCTCCAAGGTTGAAGTCATTGTTCTTCAGTAGTGGGATCTGTCCCAACTGAATCCCAACTACGCGCATTCCTTTCAGGATGTACACAGTGATCAAAGTGTACTCTAAGTCCCACAGGTTGTTTTCATGGTTAACTATGCCAGCCAAGGGTGGGATATAATCTGGTAATATCGATGGGATCTTCTTCGTATTATCTAGATAGCATCGATTCTTACTTCGCTACTCAATCACAGGGTTGACACGGCTCGAACGACATCCAGTCGAAGGGGAATATTGGATTCCCTTGGTAGACGATGCCTGTACTACTTCAGACATAGTTTTATCATCCATAAACTACTTAAGAACCTCCTTGATGAAATTCTCTAACTCAGTGCGCTCGACTGACATTCTCACTATTAATCATACAGGTCAGGGTAGGTGAATGGGAAGGTGGGGTAAAAAATGGATGGCAAGGTATGATAGCACATATCGACACACAAAATCACTTCTCTTCTTGTCTCAGACAATTACGGGTGGAAAAAGTGGTCCTGCCGCAACGTTTGACGGGTTGAATAAGCAAGTGTCGTAACATATTCTTCCAATGGGCAGGCATTCTTCCATCAATGAAAATCTATCTGTTATAGTATAGTCCCAACATTCCAAATGCGGTCCATTCAGCCATAAATTTGTTTCCTATCCGATCTGTAGCATCATTCTAATGGTTGGGGTGCCTCCAATGGTCATATAACTTTGCCAGGATGAAGTCTCATTCGGCGTGGTTCTGTTGTTCTGGAAATTTTCAAATCCTACAAACCTACCTCATGCAAAGTCTTCCATTTTTTCTCTTTAATTTCCTATAGCTTTTCCAACTTGTCTTTCTTCTTATTGAGCTTCCTTTCCATATTTCATGTGATATGAGTCTCCCTAACTGTTTCTAGATTTCTCTTTCCATTCTTATTCTTATCTTCTAACAACGTAGTAACTTTGTAATGTTGATGTGCTCTCAGAGAGTTTGAAGTTAATATCCCTTCTCTTATTAAGTCCTGGGTGGGAATTCTTCTTTCTTTCATGGACAATTCCTTCAAATATTGTTGCGTTCTTTCAACTTCGACAACTAATTCCCTTCTGTTTTGTTGCTTCGACTTAACTTCTCGTTCTTCTATCAGACAATCTATTTTTCTAGCTATGAAATACCTTAGTTATTTCTTTTTATTTTCTGTAGCTTCTTCTTCTTCTTTCCTTCTGATCTGATCCTCCTAGATGCAAGTCTTTCCTAACAAAATTGGGAATGGGGCTTTGTTCTAAAAAAACTTAATGACTTCAAATTCCTCTCAAGTCAATGATCCATGGATGATAATAGGTACATTAGTTACTCTTCCACATACGATTATCTATTTCCTTTAAAAAAGAATATCCTTCCCAATGAAGGTACCATAGTAGGATTTCCCAAAATTTCCCAAGTGCCTTCTACCATAATATTCACTTTTGTTTCCTCATCCAAGGCACAGTCTATGTCAAAGTCTCCTATTCTTGTATTTATGCATTGTTTTACCTTCAATATCTCTAGTAAATTGACATCTTTGTGATCATTCATCATTTCTTTGAACTATGATAAGATAGTCTGATCTTTCTCTGAATCTTTCTCTTAATGATTACCTAACATGCTCTTATTCTCTTGACTTCTTTCATAGTTTTCTTGTCTCATGTTTATCCTTTCAACTTTAGCAATCATCCTAGGACAATACTCAACTTCATGACCAATAATTTTAAAACAAAGAAAAATAGAACCTGTACCGAGCAATTCCTTAGCAAGATGTCCTGAACTTATGCAATTATAACACGGTGTCAATCATATGTTTCTTCTTTACATTATGCAACCTCTCCTGTAGTGCGCACTAGGATCACAGTGATGGACCTGCAATCAAAAACTTCTTTGTAGGTTCCTGCATCCACTTATTAGTCCAAAACATATTTCTATGCACAAGAATAACATATCTTTCTTCATTTATATTATCTTTACTTATGTCAACTCTTTCTTCCAATTGTGCCCTAGATTTAAGAGTAGGAAAAAATCTATTAAACATACCTAAATTCATGCTTTCATGCTAATGAGAAATTTTTTTTTTCTTATCTTACTCTTATCAAATCACAAAGCTTTACCTCTTTTAATATCTTACCTCTTTTTTTTACTTTGGTTCCCAACAATCACAGTTTCAGGTCCCGACAACAAAACCATTTTTTGGCATAGGGGAAGACCCAGGGTTCAATGCTTTAACAACGTACCAACAAAAACCTACCTACTAACCCTTTCGACAACACCTACGAAGTAGGATAAGTATCACCCGAGGTAGAGGTAGGGGGGTTACAGGACTTAGGTGTCTGTAACCAAGTTGGGACACCAATTTGTGATTATAACACTTCGCAAAGTACTTTGATAACACTTAGAAGATGATATGCTATAGTTCATTAGATTCTTTAACATCCCAGAACAAACCCTAAGATAGATTGGTGCATTAACAAGAAATATTATCAGTTTAACCACTTAGCACATATCAATGAGTTAGATATAGCATTCATTCTTAAAGCACAAGTAAATCACTAAGAAAGATAACATCTATCCATCATACACAATAACAAAATCACTAAGCAGATAAATGAAAAACACAACATAGCAAAAACAACACCAAAGACACAAGATATACATGGTTCACCCCAATGTGGGGCTACGTTCACCAACTGCTTCTTCTTCTCTATTATTCTTCAATAGCTTTCATTCATATTCTCCTATGCATTAAGCCACAGAGCCAAGCTTTGTAGAGGACATGAGATCTGCGCACTGATCACCAAATCCTCCTTCCCAAAATTAGGTCAAGGCACAAAGCCAACTCCTTTACTGAGCACAAAGCCTTACATACACATTTTGTTGCACAATGCACGCATAATAACTTTCACTTAGCCACTTAGATTTCTCTCTCGAAGTCTCTTACATCGCCTCTTTTTTCTATCTTACAATCTTGCTTATTTATACTTTTACAATTAGGCCTAAACATGGGAGAACCCATGGGAGGACATCGCATAGCCTATTACAAAAACCCTAACGAACCCCTTGCTGGGTCCAGCAAGCCCACAAAACAATTGATATCCATGATATTAGCTCTGTGTGGGTGCTCCTTCCTCGGTCACTATGTCCAATTCCAAAAAGTGGACGAACCTGACCAAGATTTCCTTAAAACTTGGTCGAGGGCCAACACTTATGAGGGAAGTACCATGTAAAGGGTATGTCGTTGGAGCTATTTAAAACCTATTGGCATAGTTTGTTGTTGATTATTAAGAAATTCAGTACCTTTGAAGGGTGCTATGTTTTAGTGTTCCTTTTCCACATACAGTTTCTTATGGTGTTTCAAGGATTTAGTTTTAACTTACCCCTTTAATTGCTCAAAATCATGCAAAAAATGTCAAAGTTTTATCAAAGGCCAAAACCTAACCCGAAGACTAGCTTGTTTTACCACGACCTAATTCGCATTTTAGTCGATATCCATTTGGTTAACACAGGAAACACTTGGTAATGTTTTCTAGTTAGAAATGAATTCCTAACCCCGCAAATTTACTCCATCATCGATTCAACCCAGAGGGCTAACGAACCCTATGCTTCCATGGCTTCGCCTAATTCCCCTCATGATTTTCGAATTGAAATCCAAATTTAAAATGACCCTGTTGTTTCACCCGATTCCCAAAATAAGGATTTTACTATGGATAGATTGGTACCCAAAATAATGATTTTGTGCCCAAGAAACCCTTAGAAACTATCCTTAGTCATTTGAGAAATCAATCATTAAATTTTGATGATCAGTCGCAATCTGCGAAGCCAACAACCAAGGAGAAGCATAAAAAATAGGATAAACAAACTAATCATTTGTAGGAGGTGTATGAAGTTGATTTTAAGAACAAAAGTAATGTTTGAATCATGTCTCAGATGATAAGGAATAGACATAAACAAAGAAAGGATTGCACTCGAATGATTATGATAGATGATCAAAATTTTGTTGAAAGTTTGAGCCTAGATTCTATAGAGGATAGCCATCCATCTAGTTGTGCACTTTGTGTATATGCACCATCAATGTACATAGAAGATAATTAGGTTAGTTATTCTATTTTTTTCATTTTATATTATATCATTTTATCGTCCAACAGAGCCGTAAAACCTGTCAGGGTGAGTCATCCCAAACGACTTAGTTTACTTAGACAAACTTGGACCAGGATTTCCCTCACAGTTGATGGTGTGTTCACAAATTCCCATCAACAACAAGTAGGAAAAAATTAACAAAGGGAACATTTTTACCTTAATTTTCTTGATTAGATATGTACCATGCATGATACATGGGAAAAGTGGAAAAACAAGGGTAGTTTGGTAAAAAATATGAAGGCTAAGGTAGGAAATAGAACTATTTAGAAATCAAAATTATGTCAAAATGGAAGACCAACATCTCCCCCACATTGATGATTTTGCACATCCCTTGTGAAACCTATTAAAAATATTAATGGTGTTCAGTAAGCAGATGACTCCAATTGTACGCCTCATGCCCTGAATCTGTCCCTTCATGATATCCAGGTTGTTCTAAATTTGAATCCAAGAAGCTACCTCTTTTAATTCATTCCAATTTTAAACAAGTTTGGAATTTATTGAAGTGGACCACAATAGAGGAAAATGAAATTATAACCCAATCCATTTTGTTCCATTTTTTTTCAAAGAGTCCAGATACAAATTTATTATTTTCAAATCTACATTGAACATTGGATAACTTGTAGGGTCTAACTTCTACAAAATAGTTGGTAAGAGGTGTCGTATTTAAAAATATGCTAACAAAGAATTAATGTTGTGAATACCTATTATCTTCTCAAAATTTGAAATGGTTTTCCTTTGAATCCTCATTTCCTTTGTTTGCTCGGTGTCTACCAGTAATTTTTGGTGATATTCAATGATAATTGATGGAATTGTATACTCACCTCTCACAAGTAGGATTGAATTCATCTTTGTCTTTGCACAAGAATCCCAACCCTCTTTCCATTAAATATTATTTAATATATAAGAGGAGAATTCTCTAACTTGTAGATATCCAACATTATGGTTTAGATTCCACCTTGTTTTATCCCGTAAAAAAAATTTAATAAATATAACTCACACAACAAATTTCCTTCAATCTTTGAGGAAAATACATACATATAGGAAAAGTTAGAGATATCCTATATTTCATGTTGTTTCCCTAAGGCTACTCTAAAAATTCTCAATTTCATCCACTATTCATGTAAAACTATTGAAAAAATGTTTGTAGGAGGTCTACAATTTAGGTCCTATAGAGAAAGTCCACATGCTCTATGTAACTCATGTTCTTTAATCTGTAACTTTTCTTGAACCTTTTGCAACTTGGTTTCCCACTCCTTTCTCTCAATGTACTATTTCTCTTTCTATATCATTCCCAAGTCATACATATCATCTTTGTTTCCCACTATTGTATAGTAACATGTACAGAGGAAAAATATAATGTGTTGGTAAGTCATCTAAAATTTCATTTCTTACTTTCTATGTATGTTTAGTACTATCAAAATCTGAATTTGGATGCTCAGGATCTGTATTACCAAGAGACATTTTTCTTTCTACAACATTCATTAAAATGTCCATGTTTTATTGTGCTACATTAATCTTATTGTCTAGTATGCATGTTATATATTTTGATCTTAAGTCTCTTATTTTTTAATTTAACCATATTACTCTACTTGTACCATTTATTTCCTTGATTTCTAAGTATCTAATGTTGTGACTTTAGTTTTCCATTTTCTTCTTTCAATTTACTCCCTCGATATTTCAATAATTCATTGTGTTCTTTAATGTGTTTGTCTAACACTTATAATTGTATAATTTGTTCTTTAAACCTCTTTATCTTCCTATATGTCTTTTACAAATTTAAACTACGCAATCGAGAGGAAGAAGGTGGATTAAATGTTATCTTTTTTTCGTGCACATTGTCCATTTCCTCTACCTCTATAAAATATTGAAAGGTCATTTATTCTTTTGTAAAATCTTGATGCGTTGTCTCTTCTTCCTATAACTTTGGTGAATCAATTTTGGAAAAATCCATCCTTTGCTTCCTAGGAGGGTGTTCAAAATTTACCTCTTCTACATCATCATCATCTTGGTTTTTCATCTTTTCTTCATTCCATATTCTTTCTCAACATCATACTTCTCGTAACCCTCCTCTTTAAAATAGGGGCTTCCATGGGAAAAGGGACCCTCCTCTTTTTCCAAACTACTAAACTCTTATCTTCTTGAATATGTATTGGGAAAGAGAAAGAAACATTGCTCCTTCCTATTGTTGATAAACCTTTTGTATTATGTGATTATTGAAGATGACAAGAAGAAATCTCGTTCTTCTTACTTGAAGTTGAACCCTCAACCATCTGTGAAGAATAATATGTTTCCTTGCTAGTTTCCCTATTTCTTGTAACTAGTTCATCCCAAAACCATTTTTGTATCAAAAAACCATCCCAAGTTAAATATATCTTCTCAATTCAGTCATCGCAATTAAATTTATCTAACCATGATGATAAATGTTGTGTTCATTATTTCTTTGATGATTTTGGACATAAGATAACATTTTTCTCATACTCTTCTATAAATAATAAGGCAAATTGACTAACTATGCTTCTTTCAAGTGCAACAATTGTCTAATGTGATATAAGTAAATAAAATTGTACCTACCTTCACATGTAATGTATTTCTGGATAAATAACAAAACATCTCTCCATGGATCAATCATACTCCCTTAAGGTGCTCCTTTGACCCATTAGTTTGTTGCTTCTCTCGATGAACTATTTCCAAGATTATAATTCTATATTCTTATTTGTAAAATATCGTTCACTTGTTTGAGGGAGACATATAGTTGTTTCAATAGAATAATTCAACACTCAAATGAGTAATCCCCCAATGTTTTCACTTGCACCGTCAAAACTCTTTGCATATGCGAAAGTTACTTTATCATTATTCCCCTCTAATTTCTAAAAGAAGTTTAACCATTCACCCTTTTGAAGAATTTATTTTCATGTTGGATATGCCTCCGAAAATTCGTTATATTCATATTCATATTGGACAAATCCTTTCCTCATAGCCATAATTAATTGATCAACAATGTGATGAAGAGTGCTAGTTATTCCAAGTTACACAATAAACTGCTAACTGGGGTTTTTGGGAAAACACAGAAAGATAATGAGATTGTGGATGGCATGAGAAACATGATAGAAATAAGTTGCAAATTTAATTAATGGATCATGTTATAATGATATCTTTGCCTATTTCATTATTAAATTCATGCTATCATTAATTACAATAATAATAATGTGTTGTTAAATGATAGGTTATGAAAGATAATGAATTAATAATGAAAAAAATAAAAATAACAATCATATCATTATGTGGTAAGATAAGGTAGGGTGAATTAATTTATTATTATATGGAAAGTGTAATTTTTTTTTTGGTTAAGGGAGTGTAATGATAGAGGTAGGAAAGGGTATATGTATATCCACATTATATAATTACGATTTTTTTCATAGATAAAACTCTAACACTGCTTTGTAAAATGTTTCCTAAGTAATTGAAAGTCCTAAATACCAAATCAAGGAAAGTGACCCTTTTTTTACTAATGCATAAATTATTTTTATTGATGTTCATATTCCATTTTCCTAAACAAAATAAAATCATTTTTCATATTCATATTTGTGGATGTTTGAAAATAACCTAACCTTTGAACCTCAAATGTTTTACAGCAACAATATTTCTGCAACAATTAATATATTCTATAAAAATATTACTTTGTATGTAACACACCCAACCCCATTAGTAAAATTTAAGGGAATGGGGTAATACAATTT
>JASDQU010220520.1:943-15850 GCA_032191745.1 Picea mariana
ATTAAGCAAATGCAAGGAAGAAGTTAGTCTTCATACCATTGATCTCATCGATTATGCAGTTCAGTTTACTCTTGGTCCTCTCTTGATGTTCACCATGGTTCTCTCAATTGAGGGAATTCCTTTCCAAGTTGGCTACAATACATTCCTTATTGTACTAAAACAAATATATTTTGTACCAAAACACATATACTATATATATTTTGTAAAACAGGCTTGATGCTAACTGTGTTTTTTTGGCAATTGCATGATGGTCTTTTACAAGAACTGAGTTGTCCTCAATGCAATTCTATGTTGTACTCTCCATCCCATGGTCATCTCTTTGGAGTATTGAACTTCATTTTTCTCCCACATATATGCACTCCAATCCCATGTGGCTTGTGTACCTAGCGAAAGATCATGAAGCCAATGATGCAGACTGTCATTCTCCATAAAATCATAAATTTCTATTCTCCAATCTTTGGCTAAACAATAACCAACTAGAGGAAGAAGATTAGGGTGCTTTGTCTTACCCAAAAATTCAAACTTTGATGCTACCTCCTCATCATTGAGTATTCTTTCATGAACCAAGATATTAATGACCATGTGGAGAACACTTGCCAAAAAAACCCTATAGGCAGGTCCATATCTTCCTTCTTTTCAACAATGTTTATTTATAGAAATGAGAATTCTCATTCAATAAATCAACAAATGTCATATTCAAAAGGGTTTTCTTAAACATCACCATTGGAACTAATTTAGCAAGCTTCACATCTACAACCCGTGTAAATGAATTTGTCCCAAATGAAAAAGGACCAAACATGTGTTCCTCTTCTTTGCAGGACCTCTTATTTACAAACCATTTTCCTTTTCTTATGCATGCAAATGCTATAACAATCAAGCCTGCTAGAAGACATCCTAGGAAAATCTCTAGTGCCAAACCGAGATGAACTCTACTATGTTGTTTTCCTTCAACAACGTGTGGATTTGCAACTATATAGCATGAATATGATGCACCTCTAAATGCTATTGGAAATCTTGTGAAATCATTGTACATGAATATCGTTAGATTGTTTTAAGAAAAATTAAAATATGTCATGGTCTCTAAATGCATCAGTAGTTCCATGGGGATATCACCAATCAGATTGTTTACTAGGAGATACAAGTAAGTACATTTAGTATACCAATTGTAGGAGGAGGAATGTGGCCAATTAAAAGGTTTTGCGAGAAATCCAATATTCTTAGATTCTTAAGGTTGAAGATTTATGTAGGAATGGGTCCAATAATATGACATGCATAGAAATTCAAATATTCAATCTACCGTAGAGAACTTATGTTTGGAAAAGGGTTTAGGTAGAAGTTGTTCTCAGCTAGATTTAGATGTTGTAAAGATCTTAAGTTTCTCAAATTCCACTAGATTCTTCCACTAAATATATTGGAAAACACATCTAACAAATTCAAACTAAGCCAAT
Source organism: Picea mariana (assembly GCA_032191745.1). Classification (NCBI taxonomy): domain Eukaryota; kingdom Viridiplantae; phylum Streptophyta; class Pinopsida; order Pinales; family Pinaceae; genus Picea; species Picea mariana. The sequence continues at coordinate 2,392 of JASDQU010220520.1, forward strand.
TGAAAAACACATGTGGTATCTACCCTCCAAATAGGTTTTTACTCACATGAAACGCTATCAGAGTAGACCCTAAAATGACATGCAGGTTACTTGATAAATTTTTCATGTCTAGTTTCAATGTTGATATCTGAGGAATATCCCCCAAATCAAGATTGATAGGCCCAATGAATGCACCTTTTCTAAGTTCTACTATCTCCAAAGAAGTTACATTAGACAATGGATGTAGAGGACTTGTTAAGAGATTTTGTTCAAGATACTCAACACACTGGATATAAATGGTACCTCGAAAAATTGAAAATCCTAGATTTGGCCTTCACGACAATTTTTCACAAGAGTCAGTGTCCTAAGCTCTAGAAGAAATTGGTTGAATCCCTAAGGAATCCATTCTACTATCAAGAGATAAGAGACCTAGAAGAGAAAGTATTGAGCACTAATCCATTATCTGGCAATATGATCCAAAAGTTAGGTTCCCTGACTCGCTGACTCTCTTACAGGTTTCTAGACTTGAGTGCCAAATATTTTGATGGAAAAAATACTTTAGATTTTGGCTATCTTTATGAATGTAGTAGACCTTCGCCTAGGAATGAACATGTTTTTTAGTCCTTTGCCTTTATAAAATGACAGTATTGCTAATTTGGAAAAATTTTATTCACCTTGTTGCATGCTAAGATGATCGATTGTTGAAGAGATTAGCAAGTCATGTGGCCTATACAATCTAGACCTATGAAACAATCCTCTACACTCTCCTATCAAAGACTCCATCGAAAACCTGTATAAACCCTACAATATTGAACCTTGTGAATGTTGACCGAAATGGTTCAATCCCTGTAAAACTTGATAAATGTAGAAATTGAAGGACTATGGTGTTAACCTTCAACTCTCTCACAATTTATCTTCTCGATACACTTGCAGATCCATCCCTTGTTTCATTCTTTATAGCACAAAATCGATTTATTGGAATTATACCATATTGATTGGGAAGGTGGCAGAAAATTGTATACATTCTACTTGCTTCAAATAATTTTAGTTGCCACATTCCTCTAGAGCTTGGGAATTTCTCCTCAATGATCATTTGAGTTTGAGAAACAATCAATTGGAAAGATATATCCCTTAAAATCTCTGCAATGCAATGTATATAAATTGTTGGCTCCATCAATGAAATGGTACAATTCCTGCCACAATCTTAGAACCCTATACAAGGCCCTTTCCATGGCCTAATTCAATCCCAGGACTGTATTGCTATGAAGAGTGCAATTTTTGGTACAGATTGACTATGCATCCATTACTCTGTTTGAAATACATTCGCTGGACTCCAGGGAAGTCCCAAGCTCAAATCTCGGTACCCCAATATGGATTGTCAGAGACGTGTTTGAACAGGAGGAAGACATGGATCATAGCTTTCTTTAGCTTCTCATAGAAATCTTCGTTAAACAAGTCATAACATCCCTCGATGACTTTTCCACTAAGGATTTCTAAGATTGGGAACTCGACAATTCCCACACTTCTGCATATATTTCCAATTCCTTCTTAATGTAATCACCATAGAAGGAGATGTATACACACAATGTGAAAACGCTCATTCCATATTGGGTATGTAGGTCAATTGGGATTCATTTATGGAATCAGAATGGGGTATTGGAAAATGGTTGTGGGGGAGCGCAACAATCATGAGGCGGTTGAAAATGTGGACGAAGTGGCCTCCTATCCCGTCATCCAACTCCCTCACTCTGCAATAGTGAGTACCATGCCCATGAGGAGGGGACCATTATAACACACGTTTTCTTCACAATGTGTGAGAGAGTCAACTGCTAGAATCTTCCATCACAAAAATAAGGGTTCCGAAAAGGGAAAATTCGTTGAATGTTTAGATTGCTCATTGTTAATGTCTTTGTTTTTCTTGTACTTAAATTTGTATTAATGGAAATTTGGAGTTGATCAGCTACCCAAATCCTCTAGGTTGATTATGCTTATTGTGTATTTGTTTCTGAGTAGCCTATAATTTATCTTTCCATGATATATAGTAAAGAAATAAAAGACATCGGCATGTGTGCATTTTTCTTAAGCACACTACCTCAGATTATGTTGGTATCATAGCACATAGTTTTATAACTGGTGATCAAATTTGAAGGTTGGGTTTTAATTTCACTTTAAAAGGTTTAGATTCATGAAGCTATTCGATGATTAAACGCTTAAAAATTTACATTTAAATTGGAAACAATAAATTAATTATATATTTTATTAAAAAATATCTGAAATAAAATATTATATTTTAATTAAATTTATGCTTAGTATATAAATTAGTTAATCCAAAATATCACTTTAACATTCACAAAGCTATAGGAAGCAAGGACAAAGGACTTTGTCCCAAATGAAAAAGGACCAAACATGTGTTCCTCTTCTTTGCAAGACCTCTTATTTACAAACCATTTTCCTTTTCTTATGCATGCAAATGCTATAATAGTCAAGCCTGCTAGAAGACATCCTAGGGAAATCTCTAGTGCCAAACCGAGATGAACTCTACTATGTTGTTTTCCTTCAAAAACGTGTGGATTTGCAACTGTATAGCATGAATATGATGCACCTCTAAATGCTATTGGAAATCTTGTGAAATCATTGTACATGCATATCATTAGATTGTTTTAAGAAAAATTAAAATATTTCATGGTCTCTAAATGCATCAGTAGTTCCATGGGGATTTCACCAATCAGATTGTTTACTAGGAGATACAAGTAAGTACATTTAGTATACCAATTGTAGGAGGAGGAATGTGGCCAATTAAAAGGTTTTGCGAGACATCCAATATTCTTAGATTCTTAAGGTTGAAGATTTATGCAGGAATGGGTCCAATAATATGACATGAATAGAAATTCAAATATTCAATCTACCGTAGAGAACTTATGTTTGGAAAAGGGTTTAGGTAGAAATTGTTCTCAGCTAGATTTAGATGTTGTAAAGATCTTAAGTTTCTCAAATTCCACTGGATTCTTCCACTAAATATATTGGAAAACACATCTAACAAATTCAAACTAAGCCAATTGAAGAACACATGTGGTATCTACCCTCCAAATAGGTTTTTACTCACATGAATCACTATCAGAGTAGACCCTAAAATGACATGCAGGTTACTTGATAAATTTTTCATGTCTAGTTTCAATGTTGATATCTGAGGAATATCCCCCAAATCAAGATTTATAGGCCCAATGAATGCACCTTTTCTAAGTTCTACTATCTCCAAAGAAGTTACATTAGACAATAGATGTAGAGGACTTGTTAAGATATTTTGTTCAAGATACTCAACACACTGGATATAAATGGTACCTCGAAAAATTGAAAATCCTAGATTTGGCCTTCATGACAATTTTTCACAAGAGTCAGTGTCCTAAGCTCTAGAAGAAATTGGTTGAATCCCTAAGGAATCCATTGTACTATCAAGAGCTAAGAGACCTAGAAGAGAAAGTATTGAGCAGGGTAAAATCATGAAGCTGGGTAACACTTTTGTGAGAATCGGGTCTCCAAAATTCCTCACGGCATTTTTTCGGCCGAACTCTTTTTTCTTTCGGCCGAAAGAAAGCATTTTTTGGCCAAAACATTGCTCGGCCGAAATTTTGCATGTCAAATCGAACGGTTCCCTCAATAGTCGTGTACAAGATTTTTCGGATGATTGTTTTTCCTGTGGTAAGAATATTTCGGCCGAACAAAAATACTTTTCGACCGAAATATTATTTCGGCCGAAAACTAAAAATTGGGACTGTATTAAGAAACTAGAGAATTCCCCCAAGCTTACATGAACTTGGGAGGTTACGGATTCCTGCAAATACTCAAAATTTGGTTTTGAAAATGACACCAACATTTCCAAAATTGAATCTACTTTCAATTCCTATAATTTGTTTTCATTTTCTTTATTTTTATCTAATTTTATTTAATATTTAAAAAAAATCACTGCATAATATTTTCAGCAGACATTATAATTCAGTGAAATGAAATATCGGTATCTCTAAAAATATACAGTGAAAAATTTAGAAAAAAATATATTCATAATCCTTAAGCTGTTCTTTTCAAAAGGGTATATTTATATTTTAGTTTTAAGTAGAAATTAAGATAGATACAAGGTGTAGAAAAACATGTGTTTAAAATTTGCAACGTTTTCAACTTGGTCAACTTCAAAAAATTCTAGAAATTATAATATTCATTTGTTAGATTCAAAATTATAGTCATAATAAAATAGAGTCTCTATAGATTGTTGCAATATATTTCATTTCTTAAAAACATAAGCTTAATTATAGATATATTGTTGTAGAAAAAAGTTACTCATTATCATTCCTTTCATGTTTAAGGAACATACTGTTAAACAATTGTCAAATTGACATATCAAATCGTGATAAAAAAAAATTGAAAAACAGTCATTGGAAAGCTAACAAAATTCTTCACAAGTTTTGTTTTTACTATAAAGTGAAATTCTAAACAAAAAAAATACTTTTGTATGCCGGAAGTTGAAGAAATTGTGAAAATACAGTTGTTTTTCTCATAAAACAAGCAAAAGTGTAACCCATCTTCATGATTTTACCCAGCACTAATCCATTATCTGGCAATATGATCCAAAAGTTAGGTTCCCTGACTCGCTGACTCTCTTACAGGTTTCTAGACTTGAGTGCCAAATATTTTGATGGAAAAAATACTTTAGATTTTGGCTATCTTTATGAATGTAGTAGACCTTCATCTAGGAATGAACATGTTTTTTAGTCCTTTGCCTTTATAAAATGACAGTCTTGTTAATTTGGAAAAATTTTATTCACCTTGTTGCATGCTAAGATGATCGATTGTTGAAGAGATTAGCAAGTCATGTGGCCTATGCAATCTAGACCTATGAAACAATCCTCTGAACTCTCCTATCAAAGACTCCATCGAAAACCTGTATAAACCCTACAATATTGAACCTTGTGAATGTTGACCGAAATGGTTCAATCCCTGTAAAACTTGATAAATGTAGAAATTGAAGGACTATGGTGTTAACCTTCAACTCTCTCACAATTTATCTTATCGATACACTTGCAGATCCATCCCTTGTTTCATTCTTTATAGCACAAAATCGATTTATTGGAATTATACCATATTGATTGGGAAGGTGGCAAAAAATTGGATACATTCTACTTGCTTCAAATAATTTTAGTTGCCACATTCCTCTAGAGCTTGGGAATTTCTCCTCAATGATCATTTGAGTTTGAAAAACAATCAGTTGGAAAGATATATCCCTTAAAATCTATGCAATGCAATGTATATAAATTGTTGGCTCCATCAATGAAATGGTACAATTCCTGCCACAATCTTAGAACCCTATACAAGGCCCTTTCCATGGCCTAATTCAATCCTAGGACTGTATTGCTATGAAGAGTGCAATTTTTGGTACAGATTGACTATGCATCCATTACTCTGTTTGAAATACATATGCTGGACTCCAGGGAAGTCCCGAGCTCAAATCTCGATACCCCAATATGGATCGTCAGAGACGTGTTTGAACATGAGGAAGACATGGATCATAGCTTTCTTCAGCTTCTCATAGAAATCTTCGTTAAACAAGTCATAACATCCCTCGATGACTTTTCCACTAAGGATTTCTAAGATTGGGAACTCCACAATTCCCACACTTTTGCATATGTTTCCAATTCCTTCTTAATATAATCACCATAGAAGGAGATGTATACGCACAATGTGAAAACGCTCGTTCCATATTGGGTATGTAGGTCAATTAGGATTCATTTATGGAATCAGAATGGGGTATTGGAAAATGGTTGTGGGGGAGCACAACAATCGTGAGGCGGTTGAAAATGTGGATGAAGTGGCCTCCTATCCCATCATCCATCTCCCTCACTCTGCAATAGTGAGTACCATGCCCACGAGGAGGGGACCATTGTAACAAACGTTTTCTTCAGAATGTGTGAGAGACTGAACTGCTAGAATCTTCCATCACAAAAATAAGGGTTCTGAAAAGGGAAAATTCATTGAATGTTTAGATTGCTCATTGTTAATGTCTTTGTTTTTCTTGTACTTAAATTTGTATTAATGGAAATTTGGAGTTCTAGGTCGATTATGCTTATTGTGTATTTGTTTCTGAGTAGCCCATAATTTATCTTTCCATGATATATAGTAAAGAAATAAAAGACATTGGCATGTGTGCATTTTTCTTAAGCACACTACCTCAGATTATGTTGGTATCAGAGAACATAGTTTTATAACTGGTGATCAAATTTGAAGGTTGGGTTTTAATTTCACTTTAAAAGGTTTAGATTCATGAAGCTATTCGATGATTAAACGCTTAAAAATTTACATTTAAATTGGAAACAATAAATTAATTATATATTTTATTAAAAAATATCTGAAATAAAATATTATATTTTAATTAAATTTATGCTTAGTATATAAATTAGTTAATCCAAAATATCACTTTAACATTCACAAAGCTATTTGCAACATATCATTTTAGCATTCACTAAGCTACTTGCAAAATATCAAATAGATGTTTCCACACCAAAAACAAGTATAAACAAAAATGAGAGAGGATGATCATATACTTCATTTTCAGAATTGACATGGTTGATTAGAGCATTGATGGATACCAAATGTATCAACAAGTAAATTTTTTTTTTTTTTTTTTATCTTTCTTAGGACAACTGAGAGGTGAAATTTCTCAATAATTTATACCTATATTCAATCAATAAAATAAGGAAAAATAAAAATACATAAAAAATCCCATTCTTTACCAAATCAGAATCCAAAACAACAAATCTTGAGGCTAATTCACAACTACCTTGCAATATCAAAAGGTTGCTTCCCACTCCCACAACATTTTTTCTTTTAACAAATGTAATTCCCTTCTAGATGAATTTTGTTATCAAAATTTTCTTCAATATCATCCACGAAGCCTATCTATGTGCAAAATTCAACCAAAAGTAAACATCATCCAAGAAAATTCAAATCTGAGAAAATCTAAATTTACATGCATAAACATTTAGGGTACACTTTATTTGCACTTTTGTATGTATAGAAAAGTACATATGTTAATATATTTTCAGAGATATTTTCTCCTTGTCACATATTTTATAACGCCCATTTCTTAGCTTACGCAGACCCATTTCTCCTTTGGGACCACATCCACTTGTGCCTTACTCCAAGGCAGTTTCCCCAAACGTTATGCCAGCCCCAAGTTCACAAAACTTGTGTATTCTCCTTGTAAATAGAACACCCAATGGAACACTTAGAATTTTGTAGCAAACACCTAATGGAGGTGCTTATTGCCAGCTCAGAGCAAAGGCCTTAAACCACTTCTCACAAAAGTATTAGGGAAATTTTTTAACATCTATTAAAAGTTTCTCTACATTTCTCATACCTAAACTTAGTTTGTAAAAACCAATTCCAAAGATAAGGTGACTAAACTATTAAACTACATCTATAATTTTAGAATCTATATTTTCCCCTTTGATCATATTGTTTGTAGGATTTATGGATTTCACTGCATATTCTATAATTTTAGCTAGAAACCATACCAACAATACATTACATTTAAAATCGCTATGCACACATTGTGGATTGTTGACTGAGTGTATGTTACAAGAGCTTATGAAACAAAATGGTAAAAGTAAAAAACCATACAAACAATTCATTACATTTAAAATTGTTATGTACACAATTGTTGGTCACTGTGATTGTTTATTAACTAAACAATCAAGTGTTACATAAATTGTCAACCCAGGGAAGTCTGTTTATTTCAACGGAAATCACACACTGTATATGCTCAATCTCAAAAGCAATCTAGAGTTGTAGTAATAGTACATTAATCACACCTCGCCTTGAACAGACTGAAGTTCTACTTTGAATTACAGAAAAGCAATCTATCTATTGCAGAGTTCGAGGTTTAAAGAAATAATTATTAGAAGAATCCTGGATTACATTAAGAAACAACAACCTAGGAAAATAAATCTTTCAGGATACTGCAAGGAAGACTAACTATTCTGTAACAGAGAACATGACCCTATTCCCCAAGAAGGAATCTTCAACACCTGTTTCTGGTTATCACACTTTCATGAACTCATTACTAATCAAAATGATTGATATGCACTGAAGGCTAACTATCTTATAACAGAGAACATGACCCTATTCCCCAGGCAGGAATCTTCAGCACCTGTCTCTGATTATCACACTTTCATAAACTCATTACTAATCAAAATGATTGACATGTAATGAAGGCTAAATATCTTATAACAGAGAACATGACCCTATTCCCCAGGCAGGAATCTTCAGCACCTGTCTCTGATTATCACACTTTCATAAATTCATCAAGAAGAATTACCAATTAGAATGATTAACAGTTACCCAAGCATGAATTGTATGAAAACAATGTAATAATCAGTAAAGAAGAGTTTCAACAAAATAGAGTTCAATCAAGGCGTGAACAAAAATAATACTAACACACTACAAAACTAATGGGTGAATCTTGTGAAGAAGGTGGGCCCTCCCTTCTCACAAGATTCCCCAGGAATGGAAGGAACTAAGAAGAAATGCTCAGAATAATATTTTATTCATTTGTCAATTGTATCATGTTATAATATCCAAAGTGAACACGTCCTTCTCTGTAATTCATTTCTAGCCAAAAAAAGGATTCCCTTCTAATGATGATATCCCCTTATTTAAAGAGGAGAATTCTCTCAGTACAATTGATCATCAAATTACATGTGCACATACGAATCCTATTCTTAGTCAGATCTAATCTTCTATGCTGGAATATGATATTCTGATCTCCCGTAGCAAAATGCTATTACAATAGTTGGAATGGTGCTGGGTTGAGGTGTAGCTGTTGCGGCCGGTGTAACAACTTCTTTATTTATCTTCTTGTTACTGCTGTTGTATACTGTTTCAGCATCGCAAATCACAGACTGTTTCAGCAATGGGATTTGCGTTCTGACTGTTTCAGCAACGTGGTCTCAAGCAACATCGATGGTTGGTACTGGCTTAAGGTGCGGCTATTGCAGCCAGTGTAACATCTCCTTCTTGTTACTGCTGTGTGAATTGTTGTTCCAGCATTGCAGATCATGGACTGTTTCAGCAATGGGATTTGCGTGCTGTTGACTGTTTCAACAACGGGTCTTCAAGCAGCAATAATAATCTGTAGTTCGAACTGTTTCAGCAACTATATGTTTCTGATCGATGGCTAAGTATGAGAGTAATGTAAAATTACATGTAAAACAAATTAAACATATAGCAAAGAGAAGAAACGTTATATACCTTTGGAAAGATAGGTTAAGGTGATAATGTAAGATTAAATGTGAGTGGGAAAAGGATGTAATGATAGAAAAAAGTATGAACAAAAAGGTACATTATAGGGTCCTAACAACGATGTGGACCATTGACTGAACGCATGTTTCAAGAGCTTATGAAAAATCAAATGGTGGGTAAAATCTTAGATGATAAAATTGTAAAACATAGATTGTGAATCGTAAGGGAATCAAACCTGAACAAAACAAGAAGAAATAAGCAACATAGGGTGAGAAAAGAAGAGTCACTTACCTAAATACCTCAATAGTCATCTTTAATATGCACCTTACATTGTTGGACAATTGGTTTGGACAGTTGGTTGTCATTGATGTCAACCCTTGGAGAGTGATCTTGGAGATTGATGTCAACCCTTGGAGAAGTCTAGAAGCCCTAGAGATGTGGATGAGATCGTTGGACAATTGGTTATCATTTGTATGATCGATATTGATGATGAGTTAGTTGGGTACATTTGATGTAGTCTACATGCATCCCAAGAGGTTTGTTTATGGGAACCAAAGTTGATTGAGGAATAACGACATGAAGGAAAATGAAATTGTAGGTAAGACCATCATAGATGAATAGTACACGTCATGTCATTTTCAATGATATGTGGAATGCCACGTGGTTCCTCATGGTTAGGGAGATATGGCCTTGTGAAGTTGGAAACCCCAAGGAAGGGTTAAGAAGCCCTAGTCAGTTACAAGTCAATTAGTTAAAGGGGTAAAGTGGTTGTAACAAGTGATCTCTAGAAGCCCTAAATTAAGGGAAGAAGTTACCTACAAAAATTATAAATACCCCTCTAGGAGTCATTCACAAGCACACTCACACACTTACATTGAATATATATCTAGTGAATTGTGATGGTCTATTTTGGTCTTTTGGTGAATATGAAGGGAAGTATGAGGCAGTGAAGAAAGTGCGAGAGTTTCAAAGGTGCATAAGGGAAGGGTTTTTGAAAAACCCTAATTACTGAGATCCTCACGGGTTGCACTATATCTGTCAAGTGAAGCATCCTCGCGAGTCATCTAGTGTTTTTCTAGCGAGGCACTTGTAGAATTGAGATAGCATGTTGGTACCAAGTTGTTGAAGGTATGAAGAAGCTGCAGGTCACTTTACAGAGTAACATAACAACTATAGTATGAGAAATAAGGGTTAAGGCTTATGGTTTTGATGTTATGGTACATGCATGGTGATGATAGCATGTGATTTGGTGCATCTTGGTAATGTGATGGTACATTTATTATAGGAATTACTAGCTGGTTTGGTTTCTGGTTTAGTTACATGTTATGGTGCATATTTGAGGCTTGGTATATTGTGTTATGAGGTTGTATCTTGGTGATTTTGAGGAGCATTCTTGAGGCATGTGGTTGAGGGCATTGGTATATGACTTGAGGTACATCATTGGATGTATGATGCATGTCGATTTAGGTCTACTTGTTCAGATACATTGCTGGTACATATCTTAGATACATTGGCACATGGTTTATGGTAGTTGGTTGAGGAATATCATGAGTGATATGACACTTGTTTGAGTTACATGGTTGGAATGTTGTATGGTTGATGATGTTATTGGTATTGGTACATTGATATAGGCACTTGTTGTTGATCTTGATATATGCTTGGTACACATTTGGCACATATTCTTGGCATATGGTTGAGGCACTTCATTGATGATATCTTATGGTATATGGTATGGTGTTGATGTACATGGTTGGCACATGGTATGGTACAAGTGTTTATGATACAGGTGTTGGTGCATGGTTGATGCATTTGTTGTACAGGTGGTGATATAGGTTTGGTGCACGGTTGATGCAATTTTTGATGGTTCATGTATAGGTTGATGCATGGTACAATTTGGTACTTGATTGAGACACATATCATGTGATGGTATGTGGTGATATTGGTGCATTCTTGGTAGATGCATGTGTTGGTGATGTTGAGCATATGGTTTGATATATGCTCTTGGTGATCTTGGCATGAGGTGCATGCATATGAGAGTGGATATGTTTTGTGGATGAGATAGTGACAGGTTGGATAGGTTGATGTGATAGTGACAATGACAGTGATGTGACAGTGATAGTGATAGTGGCAGTGGCAGTGACAGTGACATGGTTTATGGCAGTGATAGTGGAAGATTATGTGATAGTTGGTCTACACTTATATTTCAGGGCAGCAGGATGAGGCAAGGAAAGGGGGTTGTGGCCTCCTTCCGGTTGGAGTTGAATAATCAGGGAGTTGGAGCTTCCTTCAAGTTGGAGCCTGTTAGCCCTTGACCAAGTTTTGGAAGACCTTGGTCATGTTTGACCAATTTTGGGACTTCGACGGGCTGGTCGAAGACAGAGCACCCAAGCGAAGTGGATATCGCGGGATATCACCCCCTTTTACAAGATTTTTAGGTTTAGGGTTTATGTGATGGGTATGGTATGTCGGCCCATGGGTTTACCCATGTTTAGGCCCCTTTTTGTAATGTATAAATAAGTAGCTAGGTGATGTAAGAAGTAGTCAAGTTTTTGAGACCTAATAGGCCGATGGCTAAGTGCTAGAGTAGGCTTTGTGCATACTGTGTGTTGAGAACTTGCATAGCTAAGTGCAAGTGATTGTAAGAAGGCTATGTGTTGTGCTAAGCTAGAGGAAGGAGGATCTAGCGAGGTGCACAAAGATCTCCTGTGCTATGCAGACTGGGTTTTGTGGCTTTGTGCATGTAAGAAGATTGGAAGAAGCTAATAAAGAAGAAGAAGAGTTGGTGGACGTAGCCCCACATTGGGGTGAACCACATATATCCTGTGTCGATGTGCTTTGTGCCATGATTGTTCATATTGTTCATATATTTGCTTAGTGCACTGTTATGATGAATAGATCTATGAATGCTTAGTGCTATATGTTGTGAATGAATGCTAGATCTGCTTTGATTCTATGTGCTGGATGGTTAGATGTGCGTAGATATGGGTTAATACTGTGCTGTCTGTAACTAGGGTTTTAACCTGCGATGTGAATAAATGGGTTAAAGACTAATGAATATTATTGGATAAGTGCTCTGTTAAGTATTGTGATCACAGATCTGTGTCCCAGCTAGGTTGTAGACACTTGAGTCCTGCAACCCCCCTTGCCTCTACATCAGGTGAGACTTCATCTGCTTTGCAGGTGTTGTCAAAAGGGCTGGTAGTTAGGGTTTTATTGGTGCATTGTTGAAGCGTTAATCCCTGGTCTGCCCCTGTGCCAACAAATGGTTCTGTTTTCGGGACCTGAAACTATGATTGTTGGGAATTTAAGAAAAGAGAAAGCTTTGTGCGTAGATTTGCTGCTGTGGTGCGCAATAGTCTATTTGACTTGCGAAGCTCTGTGCTAAGAAGGGAATAATATTTGAAGAACAGAGGTAAGATATTAAATCTTTGTGCTCTGATAAAGGTAAGATAAGTGGAAATTTTTGTTTCGAAAGAATGTATCTAGGTATGCTTGATAGATCTTATCCTAGTCTRAAAACTAGGGCACAGCTAGAAGAAAGAAKATTTGATATGAAAAGATCTGATAGAAATAATGAAATATATGTTATTCCTATGCATAGAAAGAATTTTTGGACTAAAAAGTGGATGCAGGATCCTAGAAATAATTTTTTGTAGGTTAATCATTGTGATCCCAGCGTGTAGTACAGGAAAGGTTGGGGATCGTTTAAGAGAAAAAGAGGATTGACTCTTTGATATAGCTGCAGAAGACCGAGACATCTTGCTAAGGAATGCCTTGGTAGAGGCCCTATTTGTCTTTGTTGTAAAGTCGTTGGTCATGAAGTTTTGGACTACCCTAGAATGGTTGCTAAAGTTGAAAAGTTGAATATAAGACAAGAAAACCATAAGAGAGGTCAAGAGACTAAGAATATGCTAGAACACCAGAAAGAATCAGAGACTATATTATTGCAGATGAAAGAAACACTGAATAATCACAGAGACATTAGTTTATCAGAGATCTTAAAAGAGAAGGAGTGCATATAAACAAGAATAGGAGACTTTGACATAGACTATGTATTGGATGCAAAAACACAGGTGAACATCATGACAAAAAGTACTTGGGAAATTTTGGGAAAGCCTGCTATGATTCCTTCATTGGGGGGAATATGATTATTTAAAGGAAATATGATAACCCTATGTGGAAGACTTACTCATGT
>JASDQU010220521.1:729-17557 GCA_032191745.1 Picea mariana
TTTGCACTTCTTCCATCTTGCGTAAGAATGCGTGGGGACATGACTGACCTAATGGTGGATGCAAACCATAGAGACTCCCATTCTTCAAGATAATGTGTACTTTCTAACAAGAATGCTTGTGAATTTTCTTTCACCATCATAATTTTTGAAGAATATTATTATGTTAAAAGTCGGTGAATACAGATTGGACAATTTTGGCAAATGTAGAATAGTTAGTGGTGATAAATTAGGGAAGGGAAAGTGGGTGTATTTGTTTCTTATCTTTTGGTGAGATTTTCCACATTGGTAGTTTGTTATACCTATGTGATCTTGGCGAAGGATTTGGAACTTAAGACTCAATGCAAGTGCCTCTCTCCTTTTAGTTTCTGATCTTTTGTGCCTGAAAAGTTATATTTCTATTGGATGATTTCAAGGATAAGGTTTGGAATATCTTATAAATTATTACAACTTATTCGTACCTTTTTTCTTACAATCATCAATTTGTGGAAAGGTGTACACACTTACGTCATCTAGTGGGACTCTTACAAAATCCCATGGTCTCTAATGCCTATGACAAAGCTCAAAAATGAACTTTTTGCCACCCATAAGGAGAATGTCCTCGATGGAATTGAACCCATGGTTGAGGAGTCTACATACCATAACAGTAAGCAATAAAGGTCTTTGAACCTACACATTGAGGATGCAATAGTTAGTAGATGAGAAAATTATTACCTTGACAAATCAAACCCAGCTTGGATTTTGAACTTGGTTTCTCTAGATTTACTGTAATGTAGAAGATAAGAAATGTAATATTGATCCTGAGAAACTAGTACATTCACAATATTTCTTTTTCATTATAAGGAAAAAGATCTCAAGGTTAGAGAAAGGGACATGAGATAAGCTCTAAGCACAAAAATGGAGAATGTTTCAATCTCATCACAAGGAAAAGGGGTTTAAAATTAGAAATGCTAGTTATACAAAAATGGATAACGTTATAGAGTCTAGACAGGATGATTAAGTCCTTTAATCACAAAATACAATAATGAAACATCTGATATGTGTTATATACGAACCATAAAATATAAGTTTCTTAGCAGAACATTTTGGTAGTATTATTTCTGTTTATGATTTTGGAATTATTTTTCTTTGGGTATTGCAGCTGGGTGTCAAATGGAGTAGTTGGCTCTCAGGCATTTGCAGCTTATGATCAAGGTTTGTCAGACCTTATGTTTATAATATTGTAGATGTACAACTCATATTTGTTTATTTGTCATGTGTGCATATTTTTTTATGTGCAGTTTTCAAGTATGAGGAAGATTGTTGGGTTGCATTGTTGTTTCATTATTTTCTCCGATTTAATGCATTTTGGCCCATGCATTTCTGTAGACCTGTGTGTGTTGTGCTAAGGTCATCTGATAAAAGTTAATATTATCTACATGAAAAGATATTTTTTAAGCATCCTTTTACACAAACAATAATGGATGAATCATGAAACATAATAAGAGCTTGAATTTCCGATGGTGCAGGTTATGATGTTTTTCTTGGGAATTTTCGAGGTTTAGTTTCCAGAGAACACATAGACAATCATATCTCTTCTCAACGGTAAGATGCCAAGACCTGAGAATGCTGTAGTTTCTTGTTTAGGTTAAACTTACCTGTTGGCTTGGAGTGATCCTTTAGAAATGAGTCAGAAGGTTGAAAGGCAGAATAAATGAATTATATAGCCACAAGGGTAGAAAATCAAGGGTGAAATCCACATTGGAAGTCCAGGAACATTTTACTGCTCTAAGTTTACAAACATGAGCACTATACTCATATACTTGATCTACATAGAGAGCCAGCTAATTGGCATTGTCTAAAGGTTATTTGACGTGTCAAGTATCATTTTGAAAGATTCCGAACCAGAGGATAAACCCAATAATTAGGTGTGATATATGATTCAAAGAGTATTATTATTGTTGTCATGATGGAAGTTACTTTGGCTTATCGAGCAGTTTTAGTTTGGTTTGTGAACTTTATAATGTGGAACTTGTTATAGAATTGGTATACCAAATTGTTATAGAATTGTTATATGCTAATTTAATCTTGGAATCAGTATAAGCTATATTGCCATTTTTGTTATAATAAGTTCCAATTTCTAGAATGGGTATGTTTATAATGTGGAACTTGTTATAGATAAATTCTAATTTTATCTTGGAATCGAGTTGGGTTGATTATGAAACACTCACGAGGAAAGGTCAAATCCTTGAGGTTTGACTATTTTCACCATAAAGAATTCAGTAATGCATCGATAGACTGTGGTACATTGCAATTGTGTCTTTAATTGCCAAGTAAAAAGAACATTGGATTTTTACATCCTTCCCCATAGACTAAAGCTGCTATGTTCACACTTTTAGAAGACAACCTCCTTGTAGTCTCCTAGTGTGTTTCTAAGAAGACAAGTGGATGTACTTAAAAGTTCAAAGATGTGTACATGTCTTCTGCAGTTCTCTTCCGATCATTGCGGAGAACATGCCTTTTCCAACCACTGTGAAGAACATGTTCCATAGTTATTTTGTGAGTGCACAAGCCATGAACAAGTGTTCAGCTTCCTCCTTTGTTGCCATACAATTTGGGCATCTTGTTGGTCTTAAAAGCTTCTTTTCCTAAAGAACTTTTGCATTACTGTTCTTTTTTGGGAGGTCAACTAAAGGAAATTTTTTTGGGCCATAGTCGTTTATCCCATATTTTGTCCCATGCTTCATAGCCTCCCTTAACTTACTAACTGTGAAGAAACCTTTACCAGATTTTCCCCATGTTAGAATGTCTAGTTTTAGGATGACGGTTATCATTTTTTCTTGCAAAAGTTACATTGGATTTTCCTTTGCCTCTCTTGGCTCTCATTCTGCCAAGCTTCAAGTTTATATTCACTTTTCCAATAAACTCCATATGCCCCCCTTGCATCACTTGTTTAGAAATAGTCCTTTACCTCCCTTCACTTTATTCTTTTAAAATTGCTTTTGATCTCCTTCAGATCCTCTGTGAAATCCAAAGGGAGGAATTGGTTCCATGAATCTTTCAAAAAGTTGGTTTTCTCACTACATCATCCATCCTAGAAGCGGTTTTCCTAGATTAGGTGTTTCCCTTGCATTGTGTTATTCTAGATAGTGGTATTGACGCCTCTATGGAAGCTTGATTTTTTACATAATTTTCCCTTGCATCTTTCTATTTAGATAGATCCTCCTTGCCAATTGTTACAACAAAATCTAGCACTTATAAAGTGTAAAGTTCCAAGCACCAAAGTGCTAGCTTTGTGTAACTTAAGAAGGCTACCCATTGTCACCTTAGTAGTTCTTCCTCTCTCTTTAGGTTGGCTCTTCTCCAACACAAGGGGGGTATCCCTAAGTAGGATTGCTAAGGCTATGGAATGGAGGCTCTAGGTGATTTTTGAAGAGTAAACCTTAATGAAACAAGAGGTTGTAATATAGGTAAAAAATGAGTGGTATGAGGATAAAAGGGTTATGGAAACCCCAAGACTAGTGCCTACTAAATCTTGGGCAAAATGGAGTCAAGGACGTATGGATCTAAGAGGGTCGTTTTGTGAATAATTAAGGAGGAAAGGTATGCATATAGCATGCCACAATCAGCCTTAATAGTGCTGGAAATAACTACAGAAATGAGTCTTGGAGAGCTCTATTGGTTCCACTCTTAAACAAGTTTATGAAGGTGCTGCCCTACAATGATATATTAATTACAACAACAACTTGTATGATAGGTGAAGACTTAAAATATGCAGAAATATAATAGATAAAGGAAACAAGAGGGAGAACATCCTCACACTACTCCTATCTAAATGATAGATTCTCGATTACAAGGCCTTCATAGCATAATATCCTTTGCAAGGGATTCTTACAATTATCCAACAACATTAAAAGCATGCAAAAATTAAGCCTCACATATGAAATGGTATGATAGAATGATACCTCCAATCCTCCATTAACTTGCCAAAAATGATGTACAATGTAGCCCAAGGGGAGAGCTCCTCAATCCCCAAATTCCCAATCCTTGCAAACTGAGAGAAATCTCTTCTTTATACGAGTTTTCTTCTCTTACAATAAAATAAATTATTTGCTCACTAACTCCATGACAAATCAAACAAATAATATAATAATGGAGTAGTTAGATCCACCCTCAATCAATGGTTGACCATATCAAATGGTATGTGGACACTAGCCTCTCCAAGAGAGCTTACCCCATCCAAAAATAGAATGCATTGTTCAAGATATCCTCAAAGAGAGAGAGAGCACCACTAAAATAAGCCTTTTACGATGTCAAAATGCAAAATTGGTCCGCATACAATGCCCCCTCCAAGGTGCTAGCTCAACAATACATAAAATAATCCTTGGCATGGGAGGATGTGCTCCAAGGTCCACCTAGAAAGGCTCACTAAGTACGCGCTCCAAGATGCATTAGTGATAAAATAATAAAATACTTCTCCTAGAAGAATGCTCGATAACTTCATACAAAAATAGTAATGTGGTCCATAAGGTGCATGAACATGTGTGCAATAAATATCCTCCATGAAGCATGTGTGGGTCTCATGAGTGGCACATCCCATCATCACATGTAAACAAGGTGTGGAAAGGTGTGCAAGAACCAAGTCAACAAGGAACTCCTTCACACATGTGGACCCAAAGTAGGTTGCTTCAACTAACTCCATATAAAAATGTGCAAAGTGCCAAATAGGTGGAACACTTCACATGCATGATAGGTCAAAGGTCTTGGGACCTTCAACAACTTCCCCAAAATAGAAAAGGGCTACCTCCAATGTGCAATCATCTCATGTCATTACGTTTGACAAAATCAACTCCTCCACATAATAATAAAATATGCTCCAAGGTGGTTACAACTCAAAACCTATGCAAGTGGGCAAGATAAGAACACAATGAGTTCTCTCCAATGTGCAACCACCTCAACCTTGTTAAGTTTGACCAAATCAACTACCCAATAAAATACTTCAAGGTGATTACAACTCATCAAACAATGTGCAAAGACCATCTGTTGTTTTGCAAAACCATCAATTGATTTACCAAAACCATGTTCACAAGAAAAGCAATGTTATACGGGGATGTGTTCCATAGGGTCGAGGGTGTGCCCCCCATGCTTCCCATGCCCCTAGGATTTGGGGGGAGGTGCCTGGCGAAATGTTTTACCATAGCCCTCATTTTGTGAAACTTGACAAAATGCACAACGAAAATTTTTGCCATTGTGCAAGAAGCGTTTCGAAAAATGGGGGGCTTCTGGGCACCCCCCCTTAAAAGTGGGATGCCTAGGCACCCCTCTACCCCCCGAAAAGCAGGATGCTTGGGTGCCCCCCCACAATTTTTGTCCAAAAAACCCCAAAAATAAAAAAATAAAAATTGAAAAAATTATGCAATCAAAGAATCCATTGCATTCCCCCACAATTTTTGTCCAAAAAACCCCCAAAATAAAAAAAAGTTAAAAAACTATGCAATCAAAGAATCCATTGCATAATGATGAATTTACATCGGATGAATTGTTATGTTGGGTTTTCTTTTTAATAATTTTTGAGAGAGGGCCCTCTATGCTAGGGACCTCAACGTCCCCCTCGTCCCCCATGAATTTCCCTAAAATTTGGGGGTGTAGAAATTCAGACCCCAACCTGGTTTCAAGTCTCAATGAGATTCATCATAGTTTAATACCCAACCCACATTGCATTTTCTGCTGCAAATTAGTTAGCATATAAAAATAATTCATAACAGGAAACACATGAAGTTTGCTACAACAATTAAGAACAAAAATAAACTCACACCCATAAAATTTGACACAAGGATTTTTGGTCCAACTAAACCCTAGAAAAACCCGCTAGGGAAAAACCAGTGAGAGAGGGATTTTTATTATTTCAGAGCTCAGAGAAATATTGTCTTTTACAGCGCAATGAATCAACAACAAACTCAGACTTATCTCATTTTCTGTGCACTCCACACACAGCCTTGAAAACTGTGCCAATCAGCTCCTCGATTTCTATGCTTAGAAATCCGTACAAGGTACGACTGTCACAACATTAAATGCTGTACGGTATGCTTTGAAATTCATGCCTGCTTGTTGAAGAATTTTTCCAAAAATTTGTGGCTGTTGTATTTCTCGATTTCTGTGCCAAACACACCCATAAATTTGTGCAATCTGCCTCCTCGATTTATGTGCCAAGTAACAGCTGTACAGTCTGCTCAAAATCCATACAGTAGGACCTTCATTCTCTGTTGTACCTTTTCCTCGATTTGTGGGCCAATATTCTGCCTTGGAATGCGTGCCCTTGGCTACAAATGTGCCTCTCTTTATCTGCTTGACCTTTCTCTTTCTCTTGCACTCTCAAAATTCTCATGAAGAATGCCAAAGTGGTGCATCCTCTTTCCCTAGATAGACTCTTGAGGGGAAGGTGAAGAGTCACATGATCCAACGATTGAGATTAAATCTTGGGCCATTGATATCAATGGTAATGATTTAATGTCTTTTAAGTCACCCACTTCACAAATATTCCAAAAGTCAATTTTAACTTTATTTCCCATAAAGTTAATGTGCTAGGGACCACATTGGACACTTTCTCACATGCTAGGCACCTTGGTGATGTGAGAAACACTTGTCCTTGGTACACTTTTTAACACTCCCTCTTACCGAGGAAAGGGTTCCTCACCACTCCCAACTTGTCTCTGAAGGGTACAAACTTGCCTCTTCCCAAAGCCTTAGTGAGGATGTACGCTACCTGCTCATCAATGGATATAAACTAAAGCTCAACTGTCCCTCTTTGAACATAGTCCCAGATGAAGTGATATCTAATCTCGATGTATTTGGACCTGTCATGAAAAACTGGATTCTCAAAGAGTTTTATGCAACTTTGATTGTCACCGTAAATCTGCGTGGGCCTCAACTGCACACCAAATATCCCAACCAACAACTTGCGAAGCCATATGGCCTCACAACTGGCCTGACTGGCTGCCATATACTCAGCCTCAACAAAACTCAAAGCCACTGACTTTTGCTTCTGATTGAACCAAGACACAACTATTGAGTCCAATCCAAAACAACACCCTGAAGTACTCTTCCTGTCAACAACACATCCTACCCAATCTGAGTCCGTGTAGCCAATCAATTTGATTCCATCTCCTCTCACATAGTCCAGGCCATAATCCATCGTACCCTTCAGGTACCTGTGCGCATGTTTTGCTGCCACCCAATGCACTCTCTGAGGCTCCACCATAAACTGACTGAGAGTGTTTACATCAAAACAAATATCTGGTCTGGTGTTGACCAAATACATCAATGATCCTATCAACTGACGATATAATGTAGGATCAACCAACTCTGACTTAGAAGCATTAAGATTCTTCTAGTTGGTTATCATGGGTGTGGACATGGGCCTGTTATCGCACAATCTGTACTTTCCCAAAGCCCAAGGCAAGTAAGGGAGATTGGTGTAACGATGAGATATCCTATCACTGTCACCTCAATAGGAAATCCCCTCTTTTAGGGAAGGATGCAAGTCCAACCCAAGGGAGGCATCCCCGATGGCCTAAAGGGATGGGTAGACTAAGGTTATGTTAAGAAATACCCCCCTCTCATTGGTCACCAAAGTCAACAAAGTCTATGTCCGAGAAATTGAGGCAAAGAAGTGTAATTTGTGTACCTGCCTGGAACAAGAACAACATAGCATATATATGGCAATTTTGAAATATCCCTGATCCAACTGATTTGGATATCTACTGCTGAACTATGGTTGTCACTGAAGTCCGATACTCTGGGGTTTCTGGATGCGTTTGAGTTAATGTGTGGACATGCTTGGTGATTTTCGCATGTGTGTTTCATTCATTAAGGGTTTTAGCAGTATAAAATAATGCATACGAAATAAGGACAACACAACTCACTGATATATATAATGAGGAAAAAACAGGTAATACAATAATAACTGGAAGCAGATATAATAATCGTCAGTTAGATCTCATGGATCGTCATTGGAATACAAATCAACTGATAAGAAATACCCGTGATCAGAAGAACGAATGTTGGTCTGTGCATGCACGGATAGATCGACAAAAAGCAGTTTGGCAGCTCGCGATAATTGTTGTAGAATCCGGAAAACTCGCCCTGATGGCGATACCCATCGGAATGGGCTGGAAACTGTCTCAAAAGATGCGTCCTGGCCTCTACGTTGATCCTGATGACTGTCAAACTGAAGATCTGACCTCTGAAGCTTCGGATGTCACCCCCTGGGGGTTTGCGCACCTCCTGGGCTCAATGAGTGCACCCTAGTGATTCCACTGGCAGAATCTGACGATGTATAGCTCAAAATGATCGTCCTGGCCTCCTCTGTAATGGGTCGGAAGGAATTCCTCAGATCTGCTCCGGAATGTCCCCTGGAACCCAAAATGTGCTCCCTCAAGAGTTGCACCCTAAATGACTGTTTTCTTCTTTCCGAGAGATTCCACTGTTGAAAATTGACGACAAGTAGCTCAATAGGTGCGCCCTGGCTAGCTCTCTAATGGGTCGGAAGGAATCGACCAAATACTGAATTGTATCAAGCGTCTGCACAAACCTTCTCTCTAACACTTGCGGCCTCACTGGCTGAGCTGCGCAATCACTGAACTAGATAGTGTAATGCACGGTGAAATACCTGGATGGTATCTCTGATAGGCTAGGGTGTGTCTTTCAACAACGAAACCGATCAATGGTGGTGGTTTCCTCTAGAAATCCACAAAACAACAAGGGGGTTGATTTTCTCAATAGGTGCGCCCTGGCTAGCTCTCTAATGGGTCGGAAGGAATCGACCAAATACTGAATTGTATCAAGCGTCTGCACAAACCTTCTCTCTAACACTTGCGGCCTCACTGGCTGAGCTGCGCAATCACTGAACTAGATACTGTAATGCATGGTGAAATACCTGGATGGTATCTCTGATAGGCTAGGGTGTGTCTTTCAACAACGAAATCGATCAATGGTGGTGGTTTCCTCTAGAAATCCACAAAACAACAAGGGGGTCGATTTTCTCAATAGGTGCGCCCTGGCTAGCTCTCTAATGGGTCGGAAGGAATCGACCAAATACTGAATTGTAGCAAGTGTCTGCACTAACCTTCTCTCTAACACTTGCGGCCTCACTGGCTGAGCTGCGCAATCACTGAACTAGATACTGTAATGCACGGTGAAATACCTGGATGGTATCTCTGATAGGCTAGGGTGTGTCTTTCAACAACGAAACCGATCAATGGTGGTGGTTTCCTCTAGAAATCCACAAAACAACAAGGGGGTCGATTTTCTCCTCCTCTACAAATATCTCAACATCAAATCATAACATAATTCCGAATTAGGTTGCTTTACCCTTCCTTTATAGCTTCCCGAAACCCTAATTCGTTGTTGACATTTTCCCTCCAAGTGACTTTTACTTTATTTTGTTATTCCTTGATTAAATCACCTAATTAATTAATTAATTAACCATTTTACCTCTAAAAAGTGATTTATCCATCCTTATGTCTTCTCTGGCCACTGAAAGTCACTTATCATCATCTTATCTTGTAATGCTCTTCCTCCCGATTCCGATGAGCTATTACACTAAGAGGTTTCTCCAAGTAATATGCCCATTATGACCTTCTTAGTGAATTTAATTAAGATATGACCCACAATAACTCAAAATTACGGAATTCGTCGAAATGCAACGGAACCAAAGACAAGCTATGCGGAATGGATCTTGATGATGAACGATGCAGGTTGGGCCCAATAAAACCCCTCAATATCTCCCGAACTCTCTGTCACCCTATCTGGCTACTCGGGTAGGCATAACACTCCGAAATGTTGTAATGTTATAATGTCCCAAAATGGGGACATTACAGTCCTCCTTGTCGGAATATTGCTTGTCCTCAAGCAATAACTGAATCCAACTACATATGATACCGGGGTCCCATATCCACNTCGAGCAACCACTCTACTCGAAACTCAACTACATCAAACGTTGAATTACCAAGCACTCCAATCCCTGGATCCCATATCAGAATGTGAACTGCAATGCCTCGTGAAATATAGTCCTGTAACATATCAATGCCATGAGTCTCCTGCCAATAACACACAGTCTCAACTCGAAATGAGTCTGTCCTCCAAGACCGTACCAACCCCAACACGACCTCCATCAACTGGACATGCTGCTGCCATAGTGAGGTACTACAAGACCTCAACGAATCACCAACAAGTGATGTGCTCCCCCCAATATTGAAGCTCACTGGAAATTCAAAGTGACTTCCCCCTGCAAAGATCCACTCATCTCCATCAGTCAATGAAATGCCTAGCCCTGTAATCCCAGGGTCCCATGCTAGCCTTTGACAGGGACCACTACACGAATGCTGCACTACTCTGATCATGACTGTCTGCTCAAAGTATACATACTGGATCCCCCACTCCTGGATCCTCATGCTGACATACCTGTGAAAACTGGGCCTGTTGTCAAGAAGCTGAACCTATTAAGGTATCTCTATGGAATCAACATCTGCCCAACCACCTCCATACTCGATCATGAGTATCAATAGGGAGAACCTGTCTCGCCACATAGAACAAGTCCCTTCAAGCCCTCTCAAAACCATCGAAGAGTGAAGTATGTTGCTCTCTGGCGCAACTTGGGCCATCATAAGATGAAACAACCTACTAACCAAATGGACTCCTGGATCCCATGGCAACATTGGAATTTCATCACTTCCAATCCCCACTAATTGCTCGTGTGTCATACGGATAACTGTCGGAAGCCCTCCATCCTCATCCCAATGAGAATCTGAATCTGTGTCACCATCTGAGATATCTGCTATCCCATGGCCTAATATGCTCACCATCACGCCCAAGGTCTCAACTGTCTGTCTTTGGTGATACACCCTATCCTATTGTATGCAATAAAGACACTCCTGTTAGGTGGTCTCGACCTACCAACTCTCCATGCCCCCTGCCACTGTTTATCTCCCCCTATGCTGCTGTCAATGATGAAAGCATCGAGAAAAGCTAACAGAAACATCTTTAACCGACTGTAGGACTGGAAAGTATCATATGATTTGGTCAATCCCTAGGATTGGACCAAAAACTCATCCACCAGCACCCATGGTGAATAATCGTCTAAACTCCAACTATTGGATACAACAATAGATAACTCCACAAATTGCTGGTCAATCACTCTCCCTTCATCATCACTTAGATAGCTGCTGCTACTGTGAAGGTGATCTCCCAGACTATGTGCTGCTGCAAGGGGGAGGAATCTCCATGCTCCACTCAGTGTGTCTCCTCCCTGCAATCCAATGTGTCCCCATGAATCCCACTGTACATCTCTCTCATCATCATATGTCCAAGGTGTATTGCCAGATGAACCCCTGTGTGGATATCAACCAATCCTGGAACACAAATGAAAGTGTCCTCATAACTGCCCCTGGCTTTGGAATCCTAATGTGTATGTGTATGACCGATTGTCTCAGAACTACCCATGAATTGTGGCCCCTGTGACACCCGGACATCCTTCAGCAATGTAACTGAGGAACATATCTGACTCTCTGCCGAGATAGATATAGTGTATCTATGACCAGTCTCCTCAAGGAGCTCATCTAATCTGGACTCTGATTCTTGAAGGGTTGTCTGTGTGCCTTCCAAGAATCCTCGTGTGCTCACCAACTCCTGAGTGAGTCGGTCCACCTCAACCTCATGCTCCCTAAGTGCACTGCGATACATCTCGCCAATCTCCAATAGGTTATCTCTATCCATCAATAACTGCTGGTAGCCGACACTCATCACAATCACTCTCTCCATGAGTGTATGGAAGTCATCAATGGCAACTCCCCTATCTGAACAATCATGTGCCATCGAGGCCCTCCAACAATAACTTGCCACCAATGCGTGTGTATCATCAATGCATCTAGTGGTTGCCATGATCATGTCCTCACTGACTCTCAACTGCCCTGTCAAGTGTCGTGACCCTTGATCACAACCCTATTGAGGTGCAACCTCATGCCTCTCACTGCTAGCGTCAATAATGGAATCCTCAACAACACGCTCCTCAAAAGTTAAGGTACTGAACTGCCCACTGTCCACTGTGCTATTGAGTTCTCATGTATGCCACTGCACGCCATCACCAACTGCGACCCCCATCTGAATCACACTGTATCCTGTATGGACAACTGTACCCTCCTGTGCACTCACCCTACTAATATCATCTGCACTTGGATCCCATACAGATGTGTCCAGACACGTGCTATGGTCATCCCGACCAATAAGGAGTGCATCCTCATCACTGTAGATCGATCCTGGGAGTAAGTGTCCCAACAAGCTGTTAGTCTCCACAACCTGGTCCATCAATGGAATCTCCAAGAGTGGTGACTCACTCTCCTCATACTGATAGGTATGTGTAAGGTCAACTAACTCCAAGCCATACCTCTCCTCTTGGGTCTGCAGATCCATATGTCTCTTGTGTACAATCCCCACACAAGGCTCCTCTACCATATCAGGAATGCCACTGATATCCTCATGTGTCGTGGCTAGCATAGGTGTCTGAGAAGATGAAAAATGTGGATCGCTCATCATAGGAAGCTCATCAACCTCCATACATGACTTCCTGGAAGCCACGTCTACACCCAAGGGTTGGTCATCCGACCACCTAATCTCATCACGTACAAGTGCCAACACATATGAATCCTCACAAGTGTCATCACTATGCTGAAGTGTTGAAGTCTCAACACCTCCTGGGAGGGAAGATGAAGAACATGCGCTATCATCCTGTCCATCCAACTGTCCCTCAGATGCGCAGGAGTCACTAGCCTCATTTGACTGCTCTAAATAGGCATCTGTTGTTGCATTCTCATGCACCTCCTCATCCTCACTGTCATAGTGTACCTCAACAATGGGCACCTTCCCCTTCTTGCCCCCTGATAGTTGGGGTTCATACCACTCAGGATGTTTGATGGTGCAAAAATCCCTGAATGACATGTCTGCATGAGATTCCGTACCAATTTGCAAACTCCTTATCATGTCCTTTCTGTCATGTTTGTTGCCTCTTTCAACCACTAGGCCCTCCTGCGGCATTGGCACCTATAATGCTCATGCTATGCTGGAGCATATGTGCACTAAGGTTCATCTGCTGTATGGCGGTCAACAACTCTCTCTGTCCCCTAGCTAGGTCATTCAACATGGCCTGCGTACTGTCAAAATGTATCTTGGGGCCTTTCCCCCTGCCCTCGGGTGTCTCATGCCTGTCACCCATAGTCCCTATCTTAGCCTCTGTGTCTGAACTCTGAATTGATATGCTCTTTGTCATCTATCTCTGGCTCTGTATCTGACTGAGTGTGGAAGTGGGTGTAATTCCTTCGGTTTCTATCTCTCCTATGACCTCTGCGGTACTGAATGTACTCGTCCCCAATATGTCCTCGACCCTCTAGGTATTCTTCACCTGTTCCAGAAATCATGGGGTCATGAGAAGCACTTCTTCACAGGCTGGCAGGAAGAAGGCTCTGATACCACTGAAATATCCCTGATCCAGCTAATCCAGATATCTACTGCTGAACTATGGTTTTGTCACTGAAGTCCGATACTCTGGGAGTTTCTGGATGCGTTTGAGTTAATGTGTGGACATGCTTGGTGATTTTTGCATGTGTGTTTCATTCATTAAGTGTTTTAGCAATACAAAATAATGCATACGAAATAAGGACAACACAACTCACTGATATATATAATGAGGAAAAAGCAGGTAATACAATAATAACTGGAAGCAGATATAATAATCGTCAGTTAGATCTCATGGATAGTCACTGGAATACAAATCAACTTATAAGAAATACCCGTGATCAGAAGAATGAATGTTGGTCTGCGCATGCACAGATAGATCGACAAAAAGCAGTTTGATAGCTCATGGTAACTGCTGTAGAATCCGGAAAACTCGCCCTGATGGTGATACCAGTCGGAATGAGCTGGAAATTGTCTCAAAAGATGCGCCCTGGCCTCTACGCTGATCCCGATGATTGTCGGACTGAAGATCCGACCTCTGAAGCTCCGGATGTCACCCCTTGGGGGTTTGCGCACTTCCTGGGCTCAATGAGTGCGCCCTAGTGATTCCACCGGCGAAATCTGACAATGTATAGCTCAAAATGATCGTCCTGGCCTCCTCTATAATGGGTCAGAAGGAATTCCTCAAATCTGCTCCAGAATACCCCCCGGAACCCCAAATGTGCTTCCTCAAGAGCTGCACCCTAAATAACTGTTTTCGGCTTTCCGAAAGATTCCACCGTCGAAAACTGACGACAAGTGGCTCAATAGGTGCGCCTTGGCTAGCTTTCTAATGGGTCGGAAGGAATCGGCCAAATACTGAACTGTATCAAGCGTCTGCACAAACCCTCTCTCTAACACTTGCAGCCTCATTGGCTGAGCTGTGCAATCATTGAACTGGATACTGTAATGCACGGTGAAAAACCTGGATGGTATCTTCGATAGGCTAGGGTGTGTCTCTCAACACTGAAACCGATCAAGGGTGGTGGATTCCTCTAGAAATCCACAAAACAACAAGGGGGTCGATTTTCTCCTCCTCTGCAAATATCTCAACATCAAATCATAACATAATTCCAAATTAGGTTGCTTTACCCATCCTTTATAGCTCCCCGAAACCCTAATTCGTTGTTGACCTTTTCCCTCCAAGTGACGTTTACTTTATTTTGTTATTCCTTGATTAAATCACTTAATTAATTAATTAACCATTTTACCTCTAAAAAGTGATTTATCCATCCTTATGGCTTCTCCGGCCACTGAAAGTCACTTCTCATCATCTTATTCTGTAATGCTCTTCCTCCCAATTACGATGAGCTATTACACTAAGATGTTTCTCGAAGTAATATGCCCATTATGACCTTCTTAGTGAATTTAATTAAGATATGACCCATAATAACTCAAAATTACGGAAATCGTCGGAATGCAACGGAACCAAAGTCAAACTGTGCGGAATGGATCCTGATGATGAACGATGCAATTCGGGCCCAATAAAACCCTTCAATATCTCCTGAACTCTCTGTCACCCCTATCTGGCTACTCGGGTAGGCATAACACTCTGAAATGTTGTAATGTTATAATGTCCCAAAATGGGGACATTACAAATTTCATGTGCAAAAATGATGGTAAAGCCTCCAAAGACGATAGACAATGCAATTATATGATGGCTGAAGCAAAATTACAGTTAGATGACGGTTTATAACAGCCAAAAATAAATTGTAACAACCACAAGAATTAGTGCTCAGAATTGCTAGAAAATACAATGAAAATTGAGCATATATCAAGTCGATTCCTTAACAATTGTCACAAGCAAGTTTTGAGTAAGTTAGCTATGAGTTAGCTTGGTGTATGCAGAAAATTGCAGCACTTAGTATTGTTGTAGCAATGTTTTGCAACAACAGCAAGTAGATTAGTAATCTAGGCTAAACTATGGTTAGAGATAGTTAGTAAAAGCTTAGGAGACTAGTGTTTGCGTGTTTGATCATTCCTTCAACAAGAGAGAAGTGAGAACTCGTGCCTTTTAGGGCTTATGAAGTCAATTATATAAACACAATAACTTGGAGAAAATAAATGATTATGCTTGTCTAAGAGATAACAAGGTGGAAGCTTGAGGACTAGCACCTTAAGTCCTCAAGTACCAAGCCTCGGAGTAAATTCAACTAGGGTGTAGGCATTTCTAGGCCCTAGCGATTTCTCTTCTTCTTAGACTCTTGAAAGATATTCTATGCAACAAGAACTAGACAAAGCTTCTAAAGTGCTAGCACTTTAGGGCTCTAGAAGTTTGTCTAGACAAGATCTTTTTAGGCAAAACTTAGCAAATAAAGAGCAAGAAAGAAGCACCTTATGTTTCTTACTCCTAGGGTTTCAGGCAAGCAATTTCATAATCTTAAATATGAACAAGTAAACATACCATAAACATTTATCATGAAATGAAAATTGCAGACTTACTTACTTCACCAAGAATAATCAAGCACAAAAATCCTAGATCGCCAAAGATTCCACCAAGAAATGATCCAAGAAGCATGCACATTAGTCTCCAAGAAAGTGCACCTTAAAATTTCAGCCAATAACCCTTAGAGGGTGCAAATTTCAGTTCTCTCTCCAAGTGAGGAGATTTATGATGAAAAAATGAATTTAGCCGGCCATATTTATATGGAAAATCCTGGCTTAATTACCCAACAGTTGTGTCTTTTCACAGTTTTGAGCCTACATGTCAATTTGCTCATTAAAATTAAAAATAAAATCAATTCTTTACAAAATGACCCTAAAGAGGGTGACATTGTTAGATTTTCAGTGAGCTATGGCTCATGTATTCCTTTTAATTTTTCTGTCAACAATTACTTGAACCATAACTACTACAACAAACCAAGATCACAAGAAGAAGATCCATGCACAAGTACACAAGAAGTATCCTGGGAAACCCTTTTCAACAAGGGAAGAAAACCCAACCAATCCTTTGCTATATTCCTCAAGAGAAAGATCTCCCACACCATTACCAAAACTAGCACAGAAGAGGGTGTTGCAATTCTCATAATTTCAGACCACAACTTCTGAAATCATGAGATGACACAATGATAAATGTGTTTCCTCAATTGGGATTCACCTTTATTTATATAAGACTTGTCACATCAAATGATGTGTCTATTGGCACAATAGGGCCGACGTCAATAACTCAAAATATAATTAATAATTACCATATTAATTATCTTTTACATTAATTATTAATCACATTAAGGTGGGGCCGACCTGTACCCTTTACATTACAATTAGGGTTACAGGCAGGTCTGACTCTTGAACAATATAGCAAGAGATCTTA
>JASDQU010220522.1:0-18013 GCA_032191745.1 Picea mariana
TATGAGAAGTGGTGTCACCACCAAAATGACCACCAACTTCTCCTCCATGCAACTCTAGCAAGACTTTTTCTGCTTCGTCTTTTTCAAGACAGCACATCAGTACGCCGTCAAAATTCTGATAAAATAGTATACCATTAACCAAATGAAAGGAGGTAGACTTTAACCTCAATACTCTTCTCTTAGGGGGGTCTAAGTGACAAGGTGCTGACCCATGTTCAAGATAGAATCTAATATCGCCGTACCAAGGACTAACAAGGTTTTGTGCACAACAGATTAGACTTTGATCGCTTTGTCCTAGGTTTGACGTATCACTTTCTCCTTGCTGTCATGTTTCTGAATCAGCAACTAATTTACATAACCCTTGGCCTCTCACAATATGAGATGGGGTGATTTCTAAGTCATACTCCTGCAAGGAGGTGACCCAGTTAGCTCTCTTTTCTCCTAACTCCTTCTACACTAACAAGTTCCTTACAGCTGGGTAAGGGACAATGAATTTTGTCCTTGACTTCAAAAGATAGGACCGGAAGTGCTTAACTACTTTGAAAACAGCGTAGGCTTGCTGATCAACTGCTGGATAGTTAATTTTAGCACCTTTGAAAGCAGAGCTCATAAAGGCGATGGGTACTTCATGGTTCTCGGCATTCTTCTGAGTTAGGATGGCGGCATAGGAACAGTCAGAAGAAAAAGTATAGAGTGTAAAATCTTGAGAGAAGTCAGGGCTCATGAGAGATGAAGCGTCTATTATGGCCTTCTTTATTTCATTGAAATCCTGATTTTCTATGGGTCCCTAGTGATATTGGGTGTCTTTCTTAATCAAATTCTGTAAAGGCCTGACCATTTCGGAGAAACTGGGGACGAATCTCCTCACGAAGTTAATCTAGCCTAAGAAAGACTGCATGGATTTTTTGGATGTAGGAGGGGGAAGTTTCGCGATGACTTGAGTCCTATCAGGGTCAATAATCATTCCTTCGCTAGACACAATGAATCCTAAGAGTTTACCCTGTTCTACTGCAAAGATGGATTTTTTGGGATTTAAGGAGATGGTGTATTTACGGCATCGCAGTAGAAGGACTCGTAAGTTAGCTAGATGAACGTCTTTGTTTTTAGAATAGACAGTCACATCATCTAAGTACACTACAATGGACTGATTGATTAAGCCTCGGAAAGCAATGTCCATTGCTCTCTGAAAAGTGGCACCAGCATTAATCAATCCAAAAGGCATTTTGCGATAAGCATAGGTGCCCCACGGGGTACAGAAGGTAGTTTTGAGTGGGTCTGGTGGAGACATTAGGACTTGGTTGTATCTAGAGAAACCGTCTAACAGGGATAGCCTCTCGGAACTAGATACCCGTTGAAGGATCTGTTCCATGGGCGGGACAAGATAGTTGTCTTTATCAGATGCTCTATTGAGGTTTCAGAAATCGACATAGAGTTGAATTTCACCGTTTTTCTTCCGAACTGGGACAAGGTTAGAAACCCATTGAGTGTGCCTAATAGGGAAAATTATTTTAGCATTAAGGAGCTTATTCAATTCTTTTTGAATGGTTGGTTCAAGTTTAGGGTGCATTTTCCTCAGTTTTTGTTGAAAGGGTAAGGTTTGGGGCTTCATCGGGATAACATGCTATATGATATTAGGATCGAAAGTTTTGAGATCATCATACGTCCATGCAAAGACATCCTTAAATTATTTAAATAATTTAACAAATGTAGATTTTTCTTATCGAGAACAACCCAAGACTAGGTTAATGCACTGAGGATTTTCATTAGTTCCTAAGTTTACTTTTTCATAAGACAACGAGGAACTATTGGTTTTACAGTTGACTGTCTTTTTAAATTTATCTTCAAAATCATAAAACTTCTCTAATCTAACTATAGATTTTGGGATCAAGTTTACCATATCCGATGAAGATTCAGGAGTTCTCGGAGCAGGTATTACTGTGAAATCATGCAAATTGTCATCGTGTGTGTGTTTGTCTATCACCGCACCTTAAAAGGTTTCTTCCATGTGCAGAAAGTTGATAATTTTCTGATCATTATCAAATACTCTCCAGTTCATGATGTTGTTAGGGATAGATGGTCGAAATAATAGCTCAACAGAGAATGCGTCTGGGGACAAGCCTTCTGCAGAAAGAAGTTTAGAAGCTACATTAGCTAATAGGTCTGCTTCAACATTATTTAATATAGGAATGGAATTTATATTGAAAGCAGAAAATTTACT
Organism: Picea mariana; assembly: GCA_032191745.1. Lineage (NCBI taxonomy): Eukaryota > Viridiplantae > Streptophyta > Pinopsida > Pinales > Pinaceae > Picea > Picea mariana. Next base: position 2,219 of record JASDQU010220522.1, read on the forward strand.
GATTAAAATCCATACCTCAGACTGCTAGCTCTTGAGATGCAGAGAGAGACAGTGGATAGAATCTCTTACCTGTCTAACCACTATTTCAGAGTCACCAAATACAACCAGGTTTTGAATGTTCATATCCAAAGATTTTCTGAGACCTTGCAGTAAAGCCTCATATTCTACAGTATTATTAGTACATTCAAATTCTAGTCTACATGCAATTAATGTCTTGTTAGCTACCGTATCGATAATGATGCAGCCTGCACCGGCTCCTTATTTAGACTTAGACCCATCGAAATAAAGAGACCAAATTTGATTTCCATCGGGCACATGGGACTGTTGCGTAGGAGCTACAATCTCAGACTGTTGTTCTGTATTGATGATAGGTAAATCCTCGGCCATGAAATTGCCGAAGAAGGTATCCATCCCTTGGACTTCGAGTGAATCAGTAGAAGGTGTATATGATTCATTGGGATCGTTCAAATCTGTGACCGTGAACTTAAGGTAGCGTTCACGATTCACCCTGATATTGTTAGGCTTGTTGTTCTCTGGAAACCATAGGTGAGACTAGTCTGTCACAAAGTAACCATGTAGCTGCTCCGACCAGTCCCTTCTTAAAAACAGACCATACACTTCTGGAATATCCACAACGATTATATCAATAACCTGATGAACCTTGGGGTTAGACGATAATATAATAAGTACATTTTTTAGTTTGCCTATAACTTTAACATTGGTTCGATCAAGTTGTATGATTTTTAAAGTAGACGGTTCCACCTCAGCATTAATCTTCTGGAAGACAGACCAAGGCATCACATTGGATGACGCCCCTAAGTCCACCATACAATTATGCACGTTTCTATTGAAAATTTCGAAAGTTAACAAGAAAGGAGGTACATTCTTGTGAGTACTAAGAGTAGTAGCTTGTGGATTTTTACTCGCAGTTTCTAAAGCTACTTTATCTACATTATTTACATTATTTACGTTACTTACAGGAAGGCTTCCTTTATCTTGAGGATCAGGATTATTTTTAGTGGAAGTCTTCTGAAGAACTTTGTTTTGCACAACCTTATTAATACTTGAATTACCATTTTTTCCATTCTCTAAAATCTTTTGCAACATTTTTTGAAGAAGAAATGGAAACTTCAATAACTCATAAATAGAAATTTTAGCCCTTAACTTTTTAAGATCTTCAACAACATCATAATCTAAGTTGGGGTTCACATTACTCGGTTTAGTCTCAGCTTATTTAGATTGCTTTGGAGGTGAATTTGTAGTGTTTTCGGCCGAAGGTTTGTTTAATGCCTTACTCCTGGTATTATAAGGATGAACTGTCTCGAAGTTAGCTTGAAAGATGCTATCCGAGAAGTTTCCAATTTTTTTTGGAGAAGACTCTTCTTCTTGAACTGTTTCTTGTTCAACTACCTCCTGAGGGATTTCAGGGGGCATCAAGTTATCTTGGGCTTCTAGAATTGTTTGAAGATCACATTGCAGACTTTCTAGATTAAGGCCTTCGGTGGTTGGATTAGGTTGGTTGGTAGGAAAAGGCTTCCAGAAAGGAGGTTTGTAGGGTCCTTTACTTGAGGAAGCTTCTTCGGTTGACCTTTTTAAGTCTATAACTTGATTTGACAGTTTTTGAACAACTTTAGTGAAGTTTTATAAATCAGAGTTTTCAGGTTTTGTTTTACTCGGAGTGGATCTGGGGAGAATTTCGATCTTCTTTTTGGAAGAAGAACTAGTCTTTGTTTTGTTGCTAGAAGAGTCTTTAATACTAAGTATGTCTTTTTAAATCTGGCTGGCCACTTCGAAGGCCTCTAACAACGTGGCTTTCTTAGATCGTTTAACCCAAATAGCTATTCTTTGATGTAAATATTTAGTGTAGTAAGCTATTATAAGACTCTCGGTAGGCATGGAATCCGCAGGGATTTGTTTTTTAAGTGTTAAGAATCTTTGGTTAATGTATTTAAATTTTTCCTTTGGGTTCATTCTTAAGATAGAAAGATCCATGACCAGGACTTCCAGAGGTTTACCATCTCCGAACTTTTCCAAAAATCATGACTCGAACTTTTCCCAAGACACGATGGTATGGGGTTGTTGGGCAAAGTACCATGTGGATGCATTTCCCTAGAAGGTATAAGGGAACAACCTATAGACAATGTCTTCATGTTCGACATTATGGAGTCTAATGGCTAACATAAACTTTTTAATGTGATATTCAGCGATCTGTTTTGAGTCAGGGTCAAACTTGGGAAGCCATTTCTTCGGGTGTTTAGGTAGAGGGTGTTGAGCTCCAGGTATAGCTACAGCATCATGATCAAGCCAAGGTATGGCAGGGTTGTTCTGATTTGCCATTGGGGTAATGGGTGTGGAAGGATGAGAAGGGTAATCGCCTTCGTCAGAGGAATCTCCTTCAGAAGAGGAAGGAGATGATGGAGGTTGTGAAGGAGGTATCCTAGATCCTCCTGCAGCAAGATTTAAGATTGGATCTGTGGGATTCACAGTGAGGTTAGTGTCTCCTAATTGTTCTCTGATATTAGAGAAGTCCAAAGGTTGACCCCACGGACGGTTTGGTTGCCTAAGATGAGCTAAGGCACTATGTGTTTCTATAAGAGATTGACGGACAATGTCTTGTATGTCACCACCTGTACGATTAGGGGTTGATGGCTCAATTGTGATCTGTCGATCGTCGGTTGAAGTAGTTGTTGTTTGAGGGGGGATATTATTATTTGAATGGATTCTAATCACTATAGGTGATCGATTAGGGGGGGGAGGAGTCTTGCGACAACCTCGTTCCATTAATTAAGTTCAGGCCCTCCTTCTAGCGCCATTTGTGGACGGGCGAAATTGATCGTCGATCAACTGGAAGAGTGGAAGCGGTCTGGGGTTCTCTAATAACCCAAGCCATTTGGGATGAACCACCCTGACGAGTTTAGTGGCTCTGTTAGCCAATCTAAGGTCCTAAGAAAAAAAAGAAAAACTATTCTAAACTAACTAAGCTAATTAAAACTAACTATAAACAAACTAATAAACTAATCTAACTAAAACTAACTATTAAAACAAGCTAAACTAATCTAACTATCTTATATATACAACCTACTATCTAATACTATACTAACTCTAACTAATTAATTACTAACACAAATATAACTTATTCACAAAATGTATAATATCCACAATTTACAGATTTAAATAAAACCCGAAAAACTCATTTATGTTCTGCCATGATGACAGAAAGAGATATCTTTTGTTGATTTTATAATTTTTATGAACAAGAAATAAAACAAAACTAACTAAACTAAAAAACTAATATACTAATTCTAACTATAAATCTAACTAAACACATATCTAACTAAACTACTAATAAATATATTAAACAAATAAATAACAAATTGACCTGGCAACGCTCCAGGTTTGTCCTGTGTTTGATGATTGCCTTAGCTAATCGGAGGGAGGAAACCCGCACCGAATAATCCAGAAGCTTCTCGTAAACGATAGTTGCAGTGCTCTTTAAGTTTTATTACAAGACAAACAAGACATAAAAATAACAACAATCTTATAATTTATAAATCTTCACAGTTAGATAAACCTGTTTGCAAATACTTATACGTAATAGCTCAATTGATGAAGAAGAGAAATATGTCATTCATTAACTGAACTAAGTAATTGTTGTATTTTTAAATTAGTGAAAGAAATCAGACATGGATCACATTGATTAAATCATATCATTCTGCAAAATACTATGATAGCTAAAGTAGTCACTAATCGAGTGCAAATTGATAAACATAAACATGAAACAAAAGATTGATATTATGAAAGCGAAAGTTGTAGCTGAACATCAACTTCTGTATCAGTTTGTATTAGAAATCCATAATCCTGGTTCTCCCATGAGTGAGGATGATCCTTATTACAAAAAATAATAAGTATTTATAAGTTTTCCACAGGGTAAAACCTCCCTGTGGAAGTTATCAAACTGTTTACATAAAATCTGGGAGATATCCCAAGTTTAACTAAACTAGGAATCTTAAGTAAAACTAAAATACAAAAATATTCCCCTAGATTGTCCATCATGTCCCATTCAATTCGAATTTACCTAAAAAGGGCCAAAAATGAGCAAGTTAGAAGGATTCTTTTTTAACAAAATGATAAAAATCTGATCCTATAGACTCGCTATAGAATCTTGCGATTCTGTAGCTGGTCTAAATAAGACACTGAATCAACATCAAAATCGATTAAAAATATTTTAAAAGAATTAAATTCAATTAACCTCCAATAACTATTTGAAAATGAATGATTGAAATTGAAATGGTTATACCATTCAAAATCAAACAGGATCAAAATCAATCAACTGATCATAGAGATACATGTGCTTTGTTTCTTTTGTTACCACGAAGTCGGGTTAACAGAATCATGATCAAACAATAAGGAAAGTGTTTCATATCCAATGCAATCAATACAATTAAAACAAGTTTTATGAAATTGTTATGCCGTCTCATCAAAAGGTAACACAATTGAATCTAAACAGAATCATTTTCAAATTGTTATAACTGTGTTGATATAACAAACATTTCATGCCATGAGCAAACTAAACCAACACTGGTGCGTAACTGTCCATAAACGAAATCGTATGAAATCACTCAGGTGGTAATGGTTCATAAAAATTATCTAATCGTTTGTTTTTAGCAAACTGGGCAGACAAGATAGATTTGCTTTGATTAAAATTATTTGTTTCAAACGCATTATAACCGGATTTGATAAAGATAACAATTATTGATCAATTCGTTTGCAAACTAAAAACAAACAAAGAAGCTTTCACGATATGAATCTAACTCATGAAAGTGATTGAACCAACTAAAAATAGACAAGAATCCATTTAAGCGAATCAAACAGCGAGGGGTTTAACATAATCATTGTGAATCGAAACTATCCCATGATTCGGGCATGAATATTATTTGCACAGGCTTAAGTGAGAGCATTGTTTACGTAAAAACAGAGTCATTCCTCTCAAATTGAAAATGGTCAGAATTGTATTCCAGCGTTGAAAATCATGTGACAGCATATGTAACAACCAAACTCATAAAATCATTCAATGATCACAGCATACAAATCAAATCGAAACGTGATTGTATTCCAAATCTAGCATGAAATTTTCTTTCTCTAAGTAGATACGAAACAAATACAATTAAAAACAAACCACGAATTTCGCCAACTTAATCAACTCAAATCCAATCGAAAACCAATCAAATCCAGTACAAATCTACCAATGACTAAACTAGGAATGATCAAATCATGTATCAAAACGAAACTCCACTTAATTTTAGCAAAGCGAGACAATGTACATGATGAACACCGAATGATAGCGGCATTTGAATGAGAAACAGAGCTATTTGAACACATAATTCAAATCATTATATTAACCTTGATCACTCACAAAACTAAAATGATACCAAAATTCATACCTTTATGGTTGGATCACAACAATTTAGAGTTGATAACGGTTGTGGCCAATTCAACGTTCTTGAAAAGGATTGAGCCAGTTGTCTTCTTCTTCTTATCAGCTGCTTGGAGTTGGTCTCTTTGGCTGGTCAATGCTACAATTTGATCTTCCAATGATTGAATTTTGGATTGAAGTAGAGGAACATCAATGTAGTATCGTTCCAACCATAACTCACACTGGTCACATCATGACTGTGTGGATTTTGAAAGAACAGGCGAGGGTTTGGACACATTGCTAAGGGTTTCGCTAGGAAATTTGATACCAAGGTAGCTAGGGTTATTCCTTAGGTAGGGAGGAAGATTTGTCACAAAATCATGAGGTGGCTTGGGGCATAAACCCTGTGAGTAAGGATACTCATCGGCTAAAAAACGTTTTATATCAGAGTCCGAATCCTCGCTAAGGACAATAGGCTTTGACTCAGCAGGGGGTTTAGGTTTGTTTCTAGCCATCCTTGAATAAGCCTAGCATTCTTTTTATCCTTGGTATTAGCAGTAGGGTTTGCCTTTGGCTTTTTGCTTATAGGCTTTTCGATCGTCTTGGCCTTCTCAGTTCCCATGTCTGGTAAGTCAATAGGAGGGTAGATTGAAGGCTTAGGAGAGGGAAATAGGATATGGAAGGGCATGGGGGGTCCATCCTTGACTTCACTCACCACAGGCTTGTAAACCTGTATAGGGTTTGTGTCATTGAAACCATTTCGAGCAACGAAAGCTCTCCAACTATCACCATGTAAACTCAAGTGATAAATAACGATAAGTTTAATAATCACATGATGGAACAGGCTACTGTCAGCCTTCTCCTTTTTAAACCTTTTCGACATCTTATATAATCTGCGCTGAAAGTAGAAAGGCATTCTTAAAGGATACCATATAAAATTCATTAGAAACCGCAGGTGGTAGAGAAAAACGAGTCTGTATCGACCTTCACAGATCACGAAATGCTTGACTAGCATCAATAGGTTGTGCCATCATGGTTTGAGGATATATATGGGCATACCTCTGTCACAAGAGGTGACTTTGCGCGAGAGAAACAACAACAGCCATGGAACCTCTTCTACATTCAAATTTTTTAACCAATGCTGTCCTGTGGTAGGTAACCCTATAGCAGAATTGATAAATCCCTCATCAATTTCAACTGTATGTCACCCACCTTGGCTCTACAACCATCGAAAGTTAAAGCAAACTATTGTGTCGCAAATAGGTTAAAACCCTCAAATCTCTGCACGAAGGTGAGCCAGCCGTTAGCCTCCAAGTCTTTCTGAGCATTGTCAAACATTAACAAGGCTTGGTTGCCATTTGGCTCGATTCGCATGACTGGTGCCATGGAGCCGAGAACACGGTAAGTCCAGGATTTGGGTCATAGCACACACAGGAGTAAAAATGCATGCAGGGCTATCCAAGCTAACAGAGGTAAACGGTGAATAAGGAATAGGCATAAATGCCATCATGCGAAGGTGGTGGAGTTTATCTCTGCCATGCATAAGAGTTATTATGAAAGTACAACTGCCAGTTTACATAGTTGTTCTACCCATTATAGCATAGTTCAACAATTATGTGACTTAGCCGACCAATGAATCAAATGGTAAGTGTATAAACCAATGCACTATCAATGTTGTGCCAAAGTTTTAAACCATCAACATATGATTTGAAACCAATGCCAAATAATTAACCACGCGCCAATGTATTGTAACAGCTCATATAAGTATTTTAACCAAGGTGCCAAAGGGTCTTCAACATACCAATAGTTATGAAAACATTAACATAGGGATTATATAAAAAAACATATATAAAAATTTAATCATAACCCCTATGCACTTTCATGAAACCAATGGTCAAGTAGGTTGAATAAAATGCAAGTCCAAATGCCAATGCGTTACAAACTCAATGAAACCAAGTCACATAATCAATACAAAAATGTCCAATGAGTATAGTTCGAAAGTTTTGCCAGCTGCATAACGATAAGTAAAAGGTAAGTGCAATATGCATATTGACAGGAAGGATCATGACAGTCTAGATAACGATTCCAATGCGACTTTGAAGGACTGAGTTTTCACGCTTACAGTCATGAAAACAAAATGACGATAAGCGTGCAAAAGGCGCAAAGAATAAAAGTGTCGTTCATTTGAAAATTGCGACGAAAAATCGATGTTTGCAAAACATTGGCGTAGGAAGCTTAGAAGACAATGGAAAAATGTGATTTGGTTGCCAACAAGTTCCAATGTCCTCCGATATGCAGCTAGATCCGACATACTGCAAAGTAATTTCTTTTGTCGTTTCTTATAGAAAAAAGATAATATCCGTTGGATACCCTTATGTACTTCAGCAATTTACCATGTTTTTTTCCTCTCTAATTAATAAGAAATTTTGGAAGGAAGGGAAACAAGTAGAATGTTGTAGTCTAATATCATTATGCCCATGTCAAGTATTCCTTTTCTGTACAGTTTAATTTTGTTTTTTTGTTGTGTGTATGGAAAAAATGTAATGAATTTCATTGAAAAAAATGATTCGGTTTTGAGTAATATTAATTAAACTAACCTTCAAACATATAGGCCTAAGATTCTCGTATTTCTCTTCATGATCTGTTTGTTTCAAACAAATCCTAGATTGGTTTGAATCAAACCCTATCCATGCTATTGAGCCATATATTTATTGGTGTAGCTAGGTCTTCCTTTTTTTTTACTTTTTCATTTTGAGAAACCATTTTTGGCTTCATATTCATGATTGGAAAGTGTGGTGTTTAGTTATGTATTGAAGATTTACTTTAGATAGATAGAATGAGGTAAATAATACTTCAGGTATAGGAATTTATTGCAGTGTGGAATCGATAAAAGAGAGATTCTATTGATCGGAATATGATTGTGTTTGGGCACAAATTTTATGATTTGATTTTGTATTAATTGTAACGAACCTCTTGTCAATAGCTTTCAATTACATATATATTAAAAGATAGGATATCCATTTACAATTGACAAACTTATATGTTATAAATTATTGCTCCACTAAAATGTTCATTGGGAGGCCACGTGAAGTCTCCGTTTGTGCTCATCGGTTTGAAAATTTTCAAGCGAAGATATTTTTATTTATAAGTAAACATCAAATTCACGGTACGACAATGAAATATTGAAGTCGTGTGGCCATTGTTTCGAAGGTATAAGATCACAAACTTTCTGAAATATTGACTTGGAATTGAACAATTTGAGTCCTATCATTTTGCAATGTTGCATGCAACAACATTTTTTGTGATATCATACAAACACTTTATATGACATATGGGTTATGTTTTGATTACTCTATATGAGGCGATATGTTATTACAATGATGATTGTTTCATATATAGAAAAAATATGGTGACCATCCATGAAAAGATGTCTCTATTGGATAGTCAATAACTATTTATTATTATCATTTACTTATTACATATTATTTAATAATCAATAATTATATTATTAATTATTAATTTAAGAGAATATCTTCCCCATGTTGTCCAAACATCAATATGGCCTCGTAATGATCCAAAAAGGATCTAGAGAATACTAAGGACAACTCAAAATTCATAGAAGCAACTCAAGAAGCTCAGAATGGCCTCAATGGATAGAGAAAGGGAAAAATTTGAAAGTTCTCAAAACTCAGTGAAATTGGCATCATCACAAAGAGTACGTCGCAAGCTATGAAATGGGGTAAATGACTCACCAAACAGAGTTGTGAATTACAATATATTCGTAGTCAAAGTTTTGGTCAACCTAGCCCAATCAACAAGGATGAGTCAGCATCTGTACTCTTGGCATCAACATCAGTACAGATGACGTCAACATCCGTACAGTGTACATGGAACACGTAGAGGGAGACACATGTCATGATGATGTGGTAGCACCATAGGCTGCCACATTTCACTTTTTTCAACATTTTTAGGTCAATCTATGGACCAATGAGGAAGTGCCACATGGAAGTTTGTACAACCACGTGGTAGACAATACGAGACATGGCAGGTGATGTGGTAGGTAAATGTGAACGTGGATGGCATGGGTCAATGGTTGGATGCCACATTGCCCATTCATGGGCTGCCATGTGGCAGTGGGAAAATGCCAAATGAGGGCCGGAAACCGAATTTTCAAAAATAAAAAAAGGGGCTCGCCAAATCTGGTGGAGTCCCGCCAAATCTAGCGGTCGAACTACAACTCTGAAAAATCTAATCAACACTCCAAACTTGGCGACAATTCCAATCCACATATATATATATATATATATATATATATATATATTGTTATAACAATAAACCGAAAAGGAGAGGCCCGTTGGCTCGACCCCAAGACCTCCCCCTATCCAATGCCTTACAATAGCATCCATTAACCATTGGGCCAACAGACTCAGTTGGTTAGTCTTCCCAACATTTCACTTAAATGTTTTGTCTTCCCACGAACAAGAAGAGGGAAATCGACGGTATGATCAAGCATGATTTTCAAGACACAATACAAAGAATTAATTGCAGGGTACAAGCACACAAACCGAGACAAGATTTCTCAAGGGCCTGGGAGTGCCAGAGTTGAATTGAGTCATGGAGACAATCATTTTTGGGTAATTTGACACCATGAATTCCATGGTGTTGTCTATTTTATGATAAGAGAAAAGCTTATGTAGCTTAATTCCAAAATGAGGTATACTTATGTATTTTTCCAAATTCTTTTGTTGAGTTAATAAAAAGTCCTACATGTTATCACTCCAAGAAACTCTTTGGGGTTGTAGGCCAAAAATGATTGGTAACTCAAGAATATGGTAAATTTGGTACACTTGGAACAATGTGATAACTCAATAGCTAATGAAATGGGCCACTTATCATGTATTTGAATAAGATAGTGCTTTTAGAAATCAATAAGCAGAGAGAATAGTTTAATAGGGGATGAAGAAAACTAACATTGATAACCAAATACAACAGTGCAGGGTCATACAATATAGAAAGAAGTTATTTAATTCAATTTTATGAGCTTAATAAGGAGATGACAGTCCTTAGAAACTGAAACAAGCTAAAATAAAGTATAGAATGATGAAGTACATGAAAAAATATGATATTGAAGGTAAAAGAAGACTATAATTCTATTATCAAAACAAGAGTCTAATATATTAACCAAAATGTTTCACATATTGAACCTTGATCTCTTAGAAATATAGGCATTTATAGCCTTTACAACAAGTCTAAGATCCTGAAAAATTGGATCTGTATATCTAAATATAGAAAATAAAAATAACCAAATACAATTTGACAATCAAAAGACTAGTTCCTAGGACTCGAACTGTCTTCTTTGTTGATCTTTGACATTTGGTCTTCATCACTTTTATGACTCTGATGTGTCATGGAGGGTAAAGACACTTGTCTTCTGTAGCTGGAATCTTTCAACAGCCATAACCAAAACTTTAGTTGACCATTTTAACATTTGGTCCCAAAATCTCCACGAATCTTTGATGATGAATGTTTCTTGATTTGGTGGTTAATCCTTCGATGCTCCCATACCCTTCTAATCACTCCAAAATTGCTTTGCTCCAGAACAACTTTCCAAAATTTTCTTTCTGTAGTTTCACCAGCTAATTCGCCTTACGGTCTGCTAGTTAGCTGGTGAAAGTTGTGGTCTTCATCAACTAACTGGTTATAATTTCACTTTTTTCGCGGGTGAAAGATCTATCATTGGCCAAAAAGAAACCCTTCATATTCAAAACTGTTGTTTTACCAAAAACTTAGTGTTCTTTTGATTTATCTCCCTACGAATTCACAGCAACCTAGGCCAGTACCTGTAAATCTCGATGTGTATTAATATTCTTCTTAAATTTCTTGATTTTCCTCTTGAGGCATTTTTCTAACCACCACAAGCTGTTATAATCCTTGGTGATTTTATTCTTTCTCTTTTTGTCTTTAACACTCTCACGAGCTAACTTCTCAAAAGCTGCATTTGTCTTTGCAAAATTTTCTGATAAGGCTTTGTATCTTGCCTTAATCACTCTTTCTAGGACCTCCTGTTGTGCTATTACCTCTTTCAGCTCTTTAATTTTTTGTGATTTCTTTGATTTCTTACTTTTTGAGGTTTCACCTTCATCTATGGGATTATAAGCTTCATATTCCTGTGCAATTTCCATGGAGTGCTCTGGACTTTTGATGGCTGGACTTTCATCTTCCCTTTCTGGTTCTATATCTGAATCTATGTATGGAAAATTGAGAACATTTGTCTTTTTCACTATAGATTGCTCTGAGTTGGTTTCAAAATATAGCTTCTTCTTTTCTCTCTTGGTATTTATGTTATAAAACCTATCTTCTAGTGGTCCTAGAAGAGCTCTCCTCCTCCTTGAGCTGCTATGAGGAGTTGACTTCTTTTTCCCTTCTTTCTTCTGCTGATTTATAGGTTGAGTTTGGGTCTCAAAACCTTCCTAGAAGAGAATGTGCTGCCAAGTTCTTCCTTTTTGTCCTATTTCCTCTAAAATTATCAATTTGATCAAGCCATAATGACAAAAAGCATTTTTCATGCTTAAAGGTTTGGGTATAATCTTCTTACACACTTTGGTTAGGCTTTTGTGAAGGAAGAAAGGCAAATTCATAAGGGTCTTCCCTGTGAAATGATGTAGAAGTCTGAAATGGTATAACATTAACTTGTCATACGTACCTTCTGAGGTGAAATAAAGTTGAATGCCTTTGAAAAGGTCTGTCCATTCATATTCCAGGTGAGAAACATGCATGCTTTTCCTCTAGGTTATGTTTCTAAATTCTGCCTTGAGGTATACCATCAAATTCAAATTCTTGGTCACTGTTGTCTTAAACTAGCTTTGGCTTGTCCTGGTTAAGCCAGTTGTTTTGGCGATGACAGCTTCATCAAATATCATCTCTAGAGAACCGACACTGGCTTTCTTTCCATCATATGACTTAAAAAAAACTTCATCTATTGCTTGGTGATAACCATGTTGTAACCTTTCCACATAATTCATGCATCCTGCGTCTGAGAAACGCTTCTACACATCTAGATGCAACGGAAAAAATGATAGGTTATCTAATTCTTTCCTCAGAAGAAACCCACTTTGCTTCCTTGCCATATGTGATGCAAACCTTGGTCAATTTGTAGACGGTTGACACGGTAATTTTCTTGATTCATCCAAGGTTTGGCATTGGTGAAAACTTTCAGTGTTGCCAATTTGAAAAAATGGAACCATGTCATATTACCTGTGAACACCATGAGTTCAAAACATGAGATGTTGATTTGATGTCACCGGGTGACTGGTACTTTCTCCTCTATCTCTAATGATGAATGTGAGTTCGTCATCTCCAATCCTCTCATTTCTGGAGCATGAAATCGCGAGCACAATCCTCCATAATATCCTATTAAAACGTGCACAATGGTATCATCATCATCATTTTTTTCGACTAGCACTCCATAATGATTGTGTGACGTGTGTCAACCGTGTCCCTTTTTGGTTTTTGGAATCATGGAAGAGAACCCTGTGTTTAGCGCTTTCACCAGCTTGCTTTCCTGCGGAAGAGTACACCTTAACCGTTGAAAGCCAAGGCTTTCACCAGCTAATATCAACCTTGCAACATATGTTAGTTGTTGAAAATCTTTTTCACGAAATTTTTAAAAACAACCTTTGAGGATCAACTTATTTCTAGGGTACAATTTTAAAACCTATGTTTTGACACTTGAAGAATCTAAAAACAAATATAGAATCTTATAAATGACCATGATGTCACCTACAAAATGGAACCAATTGACTGATTCATTTTGGGAGCTAACACTACCAATTTGAGATTAAGACCTGAAGACGTAGTCCACCAGGGATGAACTCCGTTATCAAATTTTCATGTTCACATTTGATGCTTATGTCTCTTCATTTTTTAGATTTTCCTTGTTTATGGTGCACTTTAATTTATTCTCATTTAATACAATTCTTTATAAGTCACTTCGATGAAAATATCTGGGATCATGTTGGTATCAAAGAAGACCTATTTGACTTGAATTTTTGAGTGTGAATGCTTACTAGGGAAAAGCATAAGCAGGGGAAGGAAATGTTAAGACTTTCAATCCCAAAGTTGGTCATGCATCCCGAAGGAAGAAAATGGAAGAAGAGGACAAGTGTGATGAACAAGAGAAAAACTTCCATATGGTCTTTTATCGGATGTGAGAAATGGTCGAACGAATTTATTGAGACTACGAGAAGAGTATGAAGAAGAAAGGGAAGAAAAATGAAGCAAACGTTGATGATAATGCTTTGGTAAATCAAGTGGCCGGAGGAGACCCTCCTGAGCCTCCATCTTCACCATCAAGTTCTAGCTCTTTTTCCTCTGAGCACTCTCATCATTCTCATCATTCTAGCCATAAATATTCTTTTAAGAAAGCATTATTAAAGATTGATGTATAATTTTATTTAACTATGTTTAATGGAGATGTTAACCCTGAAAAGATAGATAATTGGATCCGACAAGTTGAAGAATATTGTCGTGTTCAACAGATTGATGAAGAGGAAGTTAAAGTGAAATTGGCTTCTCTTCGGTTGGAAGGCACAACTCTCATATGGTGGGAGAGAAAAATTCAGGACATAAATAAGTGTGGTAATCTTCTTTCCTCATGGTTGGAATTTAAATCAGAGATAAGTAAGCAATTTTATCCATTGGGTTATTTACGTAAAGCAATGATGGAGTGAAAAACTTTAAGACAAAGTAAAGGTCAAACTGTACAAAGTTTCACGAAAGAATTTAGGAAGAAATCTCTTGCATTAAACATTCCTTTGGATTCTTATGAAACTTTAATGAAGTATATTGGCACACTTGACAGTTATATTTTTCATACTTTACTATTATTTAACCCCACCAGTCTTGACAAAGTTTGTGTGTAAGCCACTCACCTTGAGAACACGAGAAAGCATGTTCAAGAAGATCCCACAGAGAAACCTTCCAATCTCCCATATAAGCAATTTAAAAGGAAGGACAAAAATACCACCACCTATTGCAAGAAAAGTGGTCATGATGATGAACGTTGTTTTGAAAACAACATCTACATCCAGAGAAGAGACCGAAGCAGTTTGGTGGACGGGGGAAGACAAAGTCTGTTTCTACAGTGCAACAAGATCTTGGTTCTGATTCAGGAGATGAAGAAAAGATCACAGTGGTTTGAGTACAAGGTAAAGATTCCCTTCATGCTAGTTAAAATTCCAATAGTGAATCTTATAATGAGAAAATAAAGAGGAATCAATTATTTCATATAAGAGTTGTATATAAATACACTAAGATAGATACATTATTTGATCTGGGTTCCCAAGTAAACTTGATATATGAATCACTTTTCAGAAATATGGGTCTTGAAACTAAAACAACATTGAAAGCCTTATCCTCCTGGTTGTGTATGTGATAAAGAAAAACTTAATGTCACCAAGTAATGTAGTGTCAAATTTTCTATTGCTTCAAAGTTGACTGATGAAGTTGATTTGGATTTTGTATCACTTGATATATGTGGCATAGGGTTGGGGATTCCTTATCTTAATGATATAAAAGCAATCTTCTTTCGTCATGAGAAAAAATATCACCTTACTAAGGGGGGAGTGGAATATATTGTTAGATCCCACAGCATGAGGGTAAACACAACACTTGTTAGTGCAGGACAAATAAAGAGACTCATAAAAACTAATAAGAGATATGTACTCATGGTCGTAAGGGAGAAAGATGTTGCAACATCCAACGCTTTCAAAGGATGTGATCCTTCTCATAAGAAAGAATTAAATGATATTGTTTCTAACTATGATTATATTTTCTAGGAACTAGATGGATTACCTCGTAAGATGGAAATCCAACATGAAATACATCTTCAGCACAATTCTCCTCTTCCTAATGTGGGCATGTACATGATGTCAGTTGTAGAGATGACAGAGATCAAGAAACACATACAAGGCTTATTGTATCAAGGGGTCATCAAGCCCATGTCATCTCCTCGAGGTTCTCCAATCGTGATGGTGCCAAAGAAAGATGGAACATGGAGAATGTGTGTTGATTACCGAGCCTTAAATAAAATCATGATGAAAAATTGATACCCTCTTCTTCGTATAGATGATTTACTTGATCAATTAAAGAATTTTGTTTATTTCACTAATTTGGATTTGTGCAGTGGATACCATCATATCAGAGTTGCAGAACATGATACATGGAAGACTACCTTTAAAACTGAACATGGATTGTTTTAGTGGTTAGTTATTCTATTTGGGATTTGTAATGCTTTGACAAGTTTCATGCGTGTGATGAATGATGTATTTAGGCCATTTCTAGATGATTTTGTGATTGTATATTTAGACGACATTATTATATTT
>JASDQU010220524.1:0-17873 GCA_032191745.1 Picea mariana
TATTAAGCCAAAAATTTCTTCGCAAGCATCTCTCATATCTTTAGCCCTTTTCTTATTCTCAGATATATTATGCTCCCATGTCTTCAATAGGATATTACCTCTGGTTTTATCTGGAATGGACAACCTGGAGCTAACGACCATTTATTCTTTCATTGTTGCTATAACAACCTTTTGGAAAGTATTACGAGCTGCCCCAGCCTCTCTTTCCCTCGAAGAGATATGCATTAGTGCTTGATCTATTGTTTGAACATGGTTCTAGATGATTTATACTTTAGCAAGTAAATTTCCCTGAGCCATTTCTACCTTCTTTCGGATTTCGGTGGCCTGGGATCGATATATCTTTATATCTGAGACCTAGTTTTCAGCAGCATTCAATTTTGACTGTATTTGGTTTATCAGTTCCTCCTGTCACTCAACCTGCATTTGGCTCTCTTCAACTGACTATTGCACTTTCTCAAGATTAGTCTTGAGTTTCTCAATTTCCTGTTGGTCGACCCCTCTAGCTTGCTCAAGCACTTTATATGCCTCGTTTCGGGCATTTTTCTTTGATTCTGATAGACGACTATGTAACTCGTTGATCAACTGATCCTTGTGTTTCAATCGGCTCCTTAGGATCCCAACTGCATATTGGTTTGTGGTGGCATAGGCCCCCAACGTTCCCGCTATCTCATCAGCGAACTCTTCTTCTTGTAAATATTTGTCATCTGTCAATATTTTGAATTTTTTGGCCACTGTGCCTACCTAGTGATCCATTTCCCGTTTCACTATGGCCTTCCTTTTCTTGCTGAAGAAAAACTCGCTAGGGGGGAACTCTTCAATGGTGATAGGTGTCAGGTATTCTATAGATATCACTCCAGCATCAAGGTCCCCTTTGGAAAAATGTAGGGGTGTGACAGACGAGATGGGACTACCAATTTCTGAGGGTATATTCTTCACACCAGCATCGGTACCTAATTTATTCAGTGTGAATAACAGTGGGTCTCCTACCTGCTTCGGGGGCATCTCGACTCTAACCTCGGTTTGTCTGTCCGGATTATCTGCCCCTGGGGATCTTTCTTCATGGCTTGGGCCTTAATATTCTTGTTTGGAGACCTTAGTTTTCTCTGTGTTCCCTTGAGCTTCATGTTCATCCAGGCCTATGCCTGTCAGGCCCTCAGCTTCTGCTTGTTGAGACCCAAGGGATTTTTAGACTGTACCTTGCAAAAATTTGGGGAGCCCGCTCCTCTGATGCTACAGGAACTTATAAAAATTGAACATGTCTCCGGAATGGAGGGCTCAAACCCGGTTTAGAACTTTTAAGTAAGTTTTTACCCCTCGAAAAACTTCATCATGGGGGGAGACTTCGTGTTCGTATCTTTTCAGGCTGCAACTTGCAGGTGGTTGCCCACAATCTTATGTGGGTCATGCCTCTTAAAATCGATGCCCACTAGTCTCATTTCACTGAGGGTTGTGGCCTCTGGTTTAGCATGACCAAAATCTAATAAAGAATAGGTGCCAATGTGTATGGGAAAAGGTGGCCATACCTTCTTCTGAACTCCCTTGAGTTCCTTGCTTATCCTACCGAGCACCGTTTTCCTGGAAATCTCGTGACACACCAGCTTATCTGGTAAAAACAAAGGTAGGGAATATGGTGGAACAGAGCAACCAAAAACCCTGATATATGAAAATTCCCTTTCAATATACCAGTCTGCTATGTGGCTTAAATCTTCCACATCTTTATTCGAAATCCAGGGTGGGGGTTGGCTGAAGATATAAATTTGCATGGGAACCACTACCCAATTGAAAATATCGTATATGAACTCCTTGGATTTATCCTCCAGGAGCTTCGAATGGTATTCACAAATAGGTTGTTCGTTGGTTGGAGTCCAACTCCAGCTCATTAATGGGAAAGGCGTCAAGAAACACACAACATCCATTATGTAAGCCGACATAAAAAATGATGATGTTATCCCACTTTCCTTTTGCTCTCAGTATTATGTGATCCGGTTGGCCAGACTATCAGACAAAAGCTTGGCCCAATCAAACGTGAAACCCTCAGCCATTGTGTGAATCAACAGCACCCATGGGAGGAAGAAGTGAGCGGTATCCTCCTTCCCATACAGCCTACAAACCATCATTGCTACATACATGAATTGTGGCTCCAACCCTGAGATCGAATAGATTCCATTGAAGTCGGACCTGAATTTCGTGAGGTGCGAATACCAATCTTTAATAAGGTCAGATAGGATTTTCCCATACTGCTCACATTATTTCTTTTTGAAGACTTCTAAGAACTCGGCGTTGTGTGTGAATCTCGGCGTGGGAGAAAATTTGTACATTTCCCGTATATGTTCTGGCCTGAAAGTCCCAACCGCCACCTTCTGCTCTTTGAAAATTGTCCTGGTTGGGATGTCTACATGGTCCAGCGCCCATTTTATCATATCACAATATGGGAGGAGACGTGGCCTTACTGTGATCTTCTGTATCTCAAACTGAGTGACAACTTTATATTTTATGGATATGTCATCTTTCTCATTACCGTTGGAATCATCCGAACAATTGATCATCTTGCGTTGCAAGACATCGGAGACTTGTGTCCATGTTTTGACAGTATTGATGCCCCTGGGTGAAGTATCGGATATAATATCTAAACCTTGACCTGAACTCTCACCAGTAATCTTGGGAGTTTTCCTCGAAGCCATAATATAGAACCCTGTAATTCGGCCTCCTATCACAGAAAGAGAAAATACAAGCAGGGGTTACTTTGGTAAAATTGCTCTACAGAAAACTAGAAAGAATTTCAAACGAACAACAGTAATCCTTTCATTTTGAGCACTTAAATCCTATACGAGTTCTCGCTGACAGAACGTTCAAATCATTAAAGGAAATATTTCAGAGATAAAATCAGATCTTAGTATCAATCACTTCACAGGACCTTCTTATAAATGTCATAAATGTTTTGATGGCATGACTCGGGAAAAACGCAGAGATGTTTAAAGCTTTGTTTGTACGTTGTACCAGTGCAAAAGTTGATTAAGGCGTTAGTCAATCCGGCTTAGTCCGTTTATTAAGTGCTTTTAGTTCTTAATTTCTTTTTTCAGCATTCGCAACTTCGAAATATTTCTACCCTTAGTTTTGGACCATGAACCTCGGAGATCGCGAAAATGTGATTTGGAGGATTATCACTAACTACCTTTGGTTTTTAATTTATTAAGAAAAAAAGGATCTCATGACCTCGGGTATTGGGGTTACAAGTATCATATCCCTGGAAGTCATGGCATAAGTAAAGACCAAATCGTGAACTCACGACGTGATTAGCTTAAGTGATAATCCTCTGTTTAAAACTTTTAATTAATCGTGATTTGGGAATAACTTTCTAAACTTTGCGAATTCAGGAGTCGGGATTATGGGGGACGAGAATTCGATAACACTTTGTCGCAGGGAAACCCGAATCACAAAGTTGTGATGGGCCTTATTTAAAGTTAAACACCTTTAGCTTGTGCTGAAGCGCGTTTAAAATAGGTTCTCGGGGTTTCAAAACTCGGGGCTTTAAGTAGGTTGGGAAAAAATCTCTTTATAGATCGCAAACTGTCGATTTCCGAGAAACCAAAATAAGTCTCTTAAATAAATATCATTGTTAAGAGGCAGCTCCATAGATAATCTTTAGTCTTGAAAATTTTAGAAAAAGGGGGTTGTTCCAACATAGGATCCATCTAGGGATCTCATCTCCCTGCAGGACGAGAAGAACAGTAGACCACGTGCCTTTATTGGGTGAATGGAGTCATTAGTCTGTATCTGTGAAACTCGTTTTAAAGAAAATGATACAGAGGGAAGACTGAGGTTTCAGCTTTATTTCTGTAAAGCATTTAAAACTCGATCACTGTCCAATCTCAACTGCAATCCATTCGGTGACTTTCCCTTTCTCAACATTGAAATTGGGCCTGCCTAAGGTGACCAAAACAATCTTAGGAAAATCAACAGGTCTCGTGTGTTTCAGCTTGCATCAAATTGAAGTAAAATTCATGCTTTCAAACAGGAAGTACTGCATGGACTTGGGACGTAGATCCAGTTTTGAAAAAGCTAATTACCAGAGTATAGTATAATTCATGTATGATATCCTTACAGATATCTTAGATATTGCTTCACTGCCAGTGAGCCTGTTCAGTACTCCAGTGAAGTTATCTGGTCCCCTTTATTGAATTTCCTTTCACCACTTCAAAATGTAATTATGCATTAAAATGTTGAGATGAGGGCAATCATTTTATGAATTTCCTTTCATCGTCTCTTTTTACTAGATGGGGGCAATCAATTTTGAATTTCCTTTCACCGTCTGTCTTTTTATTTTTAAAATATGAAGTGGGGGCAATCAAATGGTATAAATCACATCGAGGGTGATATCTATATAGTATTCGTAACAGAGGCCTGTCAACTCACTTTGATTACTCTAGATCGACTTTCTCTTGACTTTCAAAACATCTTAGTCTGCAGGAAATTATGGGATAATTTATTTTCATGGGTCTTCCTTTGAGCAATACTTAGTCATTTAAAACCTGTTAAAATACCTAAGAGAGTTAGGATCAACCGAGGCAATGACTTTGCTCAGTTATGAGACCGAGGAGTCGTGAAGGCTAGATTACTTTCTAAGATTCGTTTTCCAGCTTCCAGATCTAAAGTGTAACCTCTTCTTCCTCCATAGAGGCCATGGGAAGGTGTCTAGTGTTTGAGGAGAGGAGTTCAAGGACAGACAAAGGATGATAGAGAAGGGTTAGAAATTTGAAAACATAGGCGTTGCTAGGCAATCCTGATTCTTGGAACTCTTTCTTTGAGGAGGCTTTACTTCCTCTGCTTATTTTAATTATTTGTATCTTACTGAGGTGAGCCTTTTAGAAACCATAGCAACAGTTGTTCCTTTAAAGACATGTCATATGAATATATCATACTCATGAGACCACTGTTGCGCTTAAGTGATATTCGTTTGGAATACAGACATTTCATAAATTTATACCTTTGCCTTACCATTTCGCTTTCTTCTTAATAAATTATTTTTCATCACCTATTTTGGGCCAGTCGATTTTCCAATACATGACCATCTGTTTCCTCCTTTTGTTGTTTGGGCTACAAGCCGGGATCCTGTAAGAAAACGACATGAAGGGTATCAGGGCTTTAAGATTTATGGGGACCAATGTGTTGAAAATTTCATACCCCTACTTCTAGAAAAACACTAACCTGCTTATTTGCGATGAAAGTAAAACTTACCGAAAATCTATAAAAAACAAAATACACAAACCAGTATATACAGTGAAAAATTGGAAATCATTTATTGCATATAGTGCTTCAAATAACACCCATTGACAGGGGCGATGAGGATTTTACTGTCCAAATTCTCTAATAAAAATTAATTTTTCCCTTCAGAAGTTGTGACTTTGAACGGTCCATCCCAGATATGATCAAATTTACCATGTTTCGTCGAGTCTTCCCTCCTAGCATCCCATTTCAAAACCAAATCCCCGGGGAGGAAATCTCTATCTTTCGCCTTATGATCAAACAATGCTTTCATGTTGTTCTGGTATTTTTGCAACCTTTCATCCACTACAGCCCTGTGTTGTTGAACTTCAATCAGTTGATTTATTCTCCTTGTGACATGGTTTGGTTCCTCTTTCTCTTATTGTGAAAGTTTCATCACAGGAAGCACCAGATGTATAGGTAATATTTCGTCGGTCCCGTATACCATTTGGAAAGGAGAAGTACCAATACGTTTTTTTGTACCTATCTGATTTGCCCACAAGGCATACTTCAAATGCACATGCCAAGATTTTTTGTTTCCACTCAACACTTTCTTAATTATGGTAATTAAACTTTTATTTTAGGACTCGGCTAACCCATTTCCTTGGGGGTAATATGTAGTGGAGTGACCCAATATGATATTGTATTTTTGGCAAAAGCTTACCATTACCATAGATTTGAATGCCTGGGCATTATATGTGACTATCTTTCAGGGACAGCCGAATCTGGATAGTATGTTCTCTTCCAGGAAGTCTATTACCACTGAATCGGTCGCATTTCTAGTTGGAATAGCCTCCACCCATTTTGTGAAGTAATTTGTAGCAGTGAGGATCCATTTGTGTTGAGCACTGGAATGCAAGTTGATTTCGCCTATAAAATATAACCCCCATTATTGAAAAGGGGCTTCGGTTTTGATCGGAACCAAAGGTAGCGCTAGGAGCTTCTATTTACCTGCGAACAACTGGCAAGGGTTACAGGTTCTTAATTTGGTGTTGACATCTGAGAATAGTTTAGGCCAATAATATCCTTCCCTCATGATTTTATAAGTTGTTTCCCTTCAGGCATGATGCCCTCCGCACACTCCTTTGTGAAATTCGTTTATGACCCCCTCTGTTTCTGATTCTACTAAACACACCAGTAGGAAGCATAATGGGTCCTTCCAGTACAATTGGATTTCAAATATACAATACTTCACCACATGAAGCTTTAGTGTCCTGGCTTTAGCTAGAGATAGATCACTTGGGCATTTCAGGGTTAGTAGGTAGGACACTATGTCTTTATACCAATCCAATGAGGCAAACTTCTCTTCGATTCTGGTTGTAGCTATTTGGTCATCGAGCTCATTTACGTCCACACATCCTTCATATCCCTACAGGTTATTCATTCTAAGTGCTCTAAAATTTCATTCAGCTAAGAGCTTGGCCAAACCTTGTCCTTTTACTAGTTTCATCGGTTTCACTTCTAGATCGAATTCTTGAATATTAGCAAGCCACCGACCCCTCTTCCCATCGTTGTTGGGATGAACCAATATATATTTTACAGAACGGGTGGGTATGTATGCAATTACCTTGGAGTGTAGCACGTAGGTCCTAAAAGCCTTCAACTCCTTCACCATAGCATACGCTTGCTTTTCCATTATATCATATCTCAATTCAGCGTCTCTAAGACTTTTAGTGAAAAAATCTATCGGTTGCTCGAAACATTCTTCATTCTTATGGAGGAGTATTGTCGCCACTATGTGTTTGGATGTGAACAAGAAAATAAGAAAATCTTTCAGATAATCAGGGCTTGCCAGGATGGGTGCTTCGTTGATAACTTTCTTGATGCATGCAAATGACGCTTTAGCTTTTGTCATCCATTTCACTTCATTGTTCTTCTTTAGCATATATGTGATCAATTTCATGATTTTAGCAAAGTTTGGGATAAATCTTCTCAAAAAAATTATTTTTCCTAAAAATGACTGAATTTCTTTTACATTCTAGGAATATGTATGGTGTCTATAGCTTCTAACCTTTTAGGATCGATTTTAATTCCATCTCGAGACACAATGTGGCCTAAGAGTTTACCTTCTTGCATCGCAAAGTGAGACTTCTTGGGGTTTAAGAACAAACCAAATTTTTGGCATTTTTCGAACGTTTTCTTCAGATGTATCAGATGGTATTCATCGAATTTAGAAAAAATAGTTAGATCATCAAGGTAGATAACCACGAATTTATCTCTCTCACCAACGAAAGCGTAATCCATAGCGC
Source organism: Picea mariana (assembly GCA_032191745.1). Classification (NCBI taxonomy): domain Eukaryota; kingdom Viridiplantae; phylum Streptophyta; class Pinopsida; order Pinales; family Pinaceae; genus Picea; species Picea mariana. The sequence goes on from JASDQU010220524.1 coordinate 7,512, forward strand.
ATTGGAAGCTAGCACCTGCATTCATCAGACCAAAAGGAATTTTGTCATACATAAATGTGCCCCAAGGGGTGGTGAAATCTTTTTTTTCTTTATCATGCTCGTTAACAACAATTTGATTGTAACCGAAAAACCCATCGATCATTGACATCCTATTTGCCCCAACTACTTTTTCCAAAACGTGATCCATTTTGGGTAGAGGATAATTGTCTTTGAGAGAGGAATTATTTAGATTTCTAAAGACTACACACAGTCTGATCTCTCCACTCTTCTTCCTAACAGGGACCAAGTTAGCTACCCAGTCAGAGTATCTCAACGGCACAATTAGTTTTGCATCCATGAGATTTTTGACTTCCCTTTCAACCACAGGCAATAAAATGGGATTGATTTGTCTGAGTTTCTGTCTAAAAGGTTTAACACCGGGCTTCAAAGGTATCTTGTGTTCGATCAAAATGGTGTCATAAGTTCTCAGCTCATCGTAACACCAAGCGAACACATCTTTATATTGTTTGAGTAAGTCGGCATACTTACCTTTTGTCTCAGGAGGAAGGTATTTTTATATTTTTACTAGTCTAGGCTCCTCTTTGGTCCCTATGTCGCAATCTTCAACCTCTTTTGATTGAGGTTGCAAAGTATATTTTAAGGGCATGTCATTTTGGTCAAACAGTCTTTCTAGATGGATTAATCCTTTCGGAATCTAATTGTTTTTTAAAACTAACATGCGATGATTCGCGATATTTTCTTAGAACTTTTGAGGATCCTGTCCCTCTTGCATAATCCAAGTATGGTCGTTTTGGTTTTCTTGGTCAATGTGAGTTTCGATGAAGTCATCCACCATTTCAAGGAACTTTATGATATGTTCGTCATCTTCAAACACTTTCTAGTGTCGAACGTTGTTTGGTATGGAAGGTCTGTGCCTCACCTCTATGTAGTATTTTAATTTGAAAGTTGTAGGGGGTGCAAAAGTTGAGGCTGCTTTGGCTAATGAATCAACTTGCAAGTTTTCTGCGCGTGGAATGTAATGAACATTTACCGACGAGAAGAAATTTTCTATTAAATCTCAGGCGCAATTTCTATAAGATCTTAATCTCGGGTGCTTGGCCTAGTATTGTCGATTTATCTGCATTACTATCAACTATGCATCTCCATAGGATTCTAAGTTCTTTATGTTCATCTTCTTGGCCGCTTCTAGTCCCGAAACTAAAGCTTCATACTCGCATACATTATTTGTGTAGTCTATCTCCCACTGAAGCCTGTAAGAAAAGGGGATAACAAATTTATTTTCAGGTGCTACAAAAAGTACTCCTACGCCTGCTCCTTCACATGACGAGGCACCCTCGAAATTTTTTTTCCAAATTCCAATGCTATACACATTTTTATCTATGTAATTTTCTTATGTAGAGTCATCTACACCATCATCAAAAGATGAAATACAATTTCCCAGATCTTGATCGGCGACATAAACAGGGTAGTTGTTAGGATTCTGTGGATCGCTTACTGTGTATGCCAACTGTGCTTCCCTGTATAACCGAGTGAACTGTCCGCCAAAAATAGGAATCATGGGATAGGTCATGTCTAGTTGAAGAGACCCCCCAAGTTTGGCTCCCTAAGACCTAGATAATAACAAACCATACTTCGGAGGTATATCAGCGATAACTATATCCATTAGGACACTTTTCACTGGAACCTGTGCAAGAGTGACTACTAAATTTTTTATCATGCCCATGCACTTAACTCTCCTTGAATCGATAGAGTATAGATCTCCATAGGGCCTAGTGATATCGAGGCCTAATCTGTCCATAATAGGCTTGGGCATCAAATTATGTGAGGCTCCAGAGTCCAGCATGCAATTATGCAGTAGTCGATCATGCACATTCAGGGTAATGTAAAAGAGGGTGACGGTATCCCTAGCACCATCAAAATGTGGACCAAAAGTGATATTAGGCTTATCGTCTTCCAAATTTATTACGTCAGACTGAATTTTGAAATCTGAAAAATTTATCATCTTGGTTATTTGCTTTCGATACACAGGATTCTTTGCCAATTCAACCAGAGGTATTGGTATCTTGATCTTATTTATCTCATTTTCTAGGCTAAAACCTCCCACACCTTTATCCATTTCTCTAGTTGAAACTCCGGGCTCCTTCTTCTCTAACTTATTTGTTTGCACCGTTTTATTTTTCGTGACTTTGGTTTCCAGTGTCTAAGTTTCAACCGTCTTAGTTCTTCTCGCTTGGATCTCAGACTCCTTTACTTTGGGACTATGTGAGTCCACCCCTTTTACTTTGTTGTTTGGTATCTAGATCTCCTTTAGGGTGGGCTCATATGTTTCACCTCTGGGGAGAATTTTCTTGGGTTGAGGAGTCGACACAGGTTTTTTTTGGGTCTCATAATGTACTTATGTTGGAGCTCATCCATTATAGAATCGATCATTCCTTAATAACTAGAATCATCGATGTTGCTTGTGTTATCATCTTTGTTTGATGGTTGTTCTGTTTTCAGGGACTTCTCATAATATTCCTTAGTTAAATGAGGTTGCATGCAGTCGTCGCCCAAATTGTTTACGTATTCTTCCAAGTCCTCAAATTCTTGCATGTCATTTCCTCCAATAAAATTTTCATTTTTTAAAGGGGTTTGAAATTTTTGGTCCTCATTTTTAACCTATCTTTGTTGAATTTGAGGATTGGGGTTTCTCTTGAATTCTCTCTTAACGAAATGATCTACTTTGGATTGTTCTAGCTCCATCCTAGAAATTTTATTTGATAACTCTTTAATTATCCTTGCCATATCATCTATTTTATCATCTGAATACCTCCCAGATCCTGAGGGTCTTGCTTGTTCTCTAAAACGTTTGGTCTCTATGTTTCTCGTTTCTATTTTTGTTTTTAACTTACCAGAAGCTAACATGTTTGATTCAATCTCTATAGCATCATCCTTCATTCGAATTAGGTCGACCCCCCTCCTTTCTATTAATAATAGCGCAAAATCGGGTTCGAAAGCTCCTGCAAAGGTTACCTTGTTTGCAGGTTGAGACGGTTTAACTTCGATCGGGATCTTGTTATACAACTTGTTAAATCTCTAAATGAATTCCATGACGGTTTCTGAATTTTTTTTCTTTAAAGATCCAAACTCAGTCAAATAATATAAATGATCTTTTCTTTCACCCCACAGTCTGAGAAAAGAGTATTCTAGAGCATCATAGGATAATATCAGACCAGTGGGCAAACTTCGAAACCAGGTTCTCACCTGCCCCTCAAAAGTCTGGACAAACAACCATGAGTACACGTCCTCATGTTTGAGATCTAGGATGTCTACGAACTGATCGAAGAAATTTATGTGTTCAGTCGCGGTTAAATCTCCTTCACCTGTGAACTTAGATAGGTTTTTCATGTAGTTTTCTGGTAGATCATGAAGAGGTACTTGGAGGACCAGAGGAGCGTATCTGGCAGCTACTTTGTTGAAAACCCTAGGGGGTGGGGTGGCACTTGACCTCCCGCTCCTCCTCCTATGGTAGCCATAGATATTCTATGAGAGGAAACCGGTATGTTATACAGAGGGTTTTGGAAGATGTACAACGAATCTTTAGCTTCTTCGGGAGGGGAGAAAACTGAAAAAGGGGGGAATGAGATACGGGGGCTTGGTTCCTCTGACTTGGAAGAGGTGTAGATGGGAGAACCCATAGGCATGGAATCTGAGTATATGGTATACTCTTCAGTGCCTCGCGAGTTTAGGAAATCCAAAAGACAAGTTGATAGAATATCAATCACCGCAAGCGTTACCGAAGGATTCTCCACTTCATTTGTGCAGGAGGTGGTCGTATAAGTTTCAGATTTAACATCCGGGAAAACCCAAATTGGTTTTAGGGTTTTGACTTAGACTGTCTCGGCCGACGTTTCCCCGAAAAGGGTTTCGGTGGGGTTTTCTTGCAAAGTTACCGTTTCAAACGAAATATTAGCCTTAGGCTGTGTGTGTTTAAGTTGGTAAACCGCAGTAGTTGGCTTATGGGAGCCTTTTGTTTCTAATATTTTTTCGGGATTGGAAACGAGCGTGGTTTTTTTACCATCTGGGTTTTGACTGGTGTTCCTTCGACCAGATTCCATCTTACTTAAACGTGGAGTCTCCAAGTGAATAATAAAAGTTAGCCTTCGGAAAGTGTTCACTCTTTGTTCACTATCAAAGAGTAGAAACTTGCAAATGTCATTCTCCCAGGGAAAATAATTTTGTATCTTCTTATTCAGCAACGGTGCCAGAAAGATGTTGTTCCAGAGTCTATACTTAAGGATACAAAGTATAGAGTCTAGGCATCCAGAAGAGGGTAAAAGATATGGAAAGGAGCAAACAACTAGAAGAGAAACTATGGCTGATTTCTAAGTTGTCTATGTCTAACTTCCACTTGTTCTTGAATGGTTATGTCCCATTCAATGGCTTCCCACAAGCGTTCAAGTTCGACCCGGGTGGTTGCAGTTCTTAGGATAGTATCAAATAGGTTTAAGGTGATGTTGGTTTGGTCTGAGAGGTCGGTTTCTATGTGATGTTTCCTTGCAATAGGGGCAGTCATTTAAGGAACAAAATTTTAAGAGACTGTTGCTTTTAAGTTGCTAATTCAATTTTAGATTATATGGTAAAAACTCATGTGAAACAAATTAATAGTTTAACAAAATTGAAGGCCATTTTCTGTAACCGAGTTTAAATTTGAAACCATGTATGAAACGAAAGAAAACATAGAGCTTTCATACAATTTGAGGCATCAATTCCAGAGGAATCTCACATTGTAACAGAAGAAGAAAAAGAAAAGAAACACTTTAATGAAGCATAAAATATAGAGATCTAAGTAATCCATAGGTCTTGTACCTGCTAATAGCCGATACAGAGGAAAATATGTAAATAATTATATAACTAAAGAATGATTGCCACAGTAGAGGTTGTACTAAATTGCAATTAAAGCATTCATTAAAGATATATATAAAAATGACAGGAAGTATGAAATAACAGAGGAAGGCACATAACTCAATCTTGACGGAATATGGAGTCTTCAATTCACTTTGTATTAATCTCAGCAAAGGGAAATTTCTCTATTACAATCTGCCAAAAGAAAAAGCCCTCATTCCTTCTTTCAAAATTATACTTATACCAAGGTAAAATGTTTCGAATTTCAAGGTTTCGGTTACAAATGAAAAAATGAAACGTTTCATTTCCTCGTCCTTGGTTCTCATTCATAATGGTAGGGCACCTTCTTTTCTTGCTTTCTCCAGCTTTCAAAAATAGAATGAGATAAACATCTGTCAATTTACGCCTTCAGCAGTCTGTCATATCCCCCACTCGATACAATTCACGCATCTTTCCACCAACTGAGCTACCAACGTGGAAGGTTTTGTTAGGTTGTTAGCCTCAAAGGTGTAGCAATCTTTTTCCAGCTATGGCAGTCTCTTTCCTACTTGTCTGTCTTCTGTGATAATAGACAATAATTGTAAGTTTGGATTTACCAACCATTTATCCACCTGGACCATATCAACCTGATTTAGCCGGGACAATTCGGCCTGCTCCCTTTCCACACTTTCCTTGATATCCAACAAATGTTTGGCTATATTGATTTTTCCCAATGTTCCTGCACTACTCTCCTTATCAAGATCCAGTAGATTTTTATTTATTAAGCCAAATATTTCCTCGCAAGAATCTCTCATATATATAGCCCTTTTCTTATTCTTAGATATATTATGCTCCCATGTCTTCAACATGATATTACCTCTGGTTTTCTTTGGAATGGACAACCTGGAGCTAACAACCGTTTCTTCTTTCGTTGTTGTTATAACAGCCTTCTGGAAAGTATTACGAGCTGCCCTAACTTCTCTTTCCCTCGAAGAGATATCCATTAGTGCTCGATCTATTGTTTGAACGTGGTTCTAGATGGTTTCTACTTTAGCAAGTACATTCCCCTGAGCCATTTCTACCTTCTTTCAGATTTCGGTGGCTTGGGATCGAAATATCTTTATATCTAAGACCTGGTGTTCAGCAACATTCAATTTTGACAGTAGTTGGTTTATCAGTTCCTCTTGTCGCTCAACCTGTGTTTGGATCTCTTCGACCGACTGCTGCACTTTCTCAAGATTAGTCTTGAGTTGCTCGATTTCCTGTCGTTCAACCCCTCTGGCTTGCTCGATCTCTTTATATGCCTTGTTTTGGGCATTCGTCTCTGATTCTGATAGACGACTCTTCAACTCGCTGATCAACCAATCCTTGTGTTTCAATCGGCTCCTTAGGGTCCCAACTAAGTATTGGTTTGCGGTGGAATAGGCCCCCAACTTTCCCACTATCTCGTCAGCAAACTCTTCTTCTTTTAAATCTTTGTCGTCTGTCAATATTTTGAATTTTTTGGCCACTACGCCTGCCTGGTGATGCGTTTCCCATTTCACTATGGCCTTCCTTTTCTTTCTAAAGAAAAACTTGCTAGGGAAAAACTCTTTGGCAGTGATAGGTGTCATGTCTTCTATAGATATCACTCCAGCATCAGGGCCCCCTCTAGAAAACTGTAGGGGTGTGATAGACAGGATGGGACTGCCAATTTTTGAGGGTATATTCTTTGCACCAGCATCGGTACCCGATTTATTCAGTGTGAGCAATAGTGGGTCTCCTACCTGCTTTGCAAGCATCTCGACTCTAACCTCGGTCTATTTGTCTGGATTATCTACCCCTGGGGATCTTTCTTCGTGGCTTGGGCCTTCAGATTCTTGTTTGGGGACCTTAGTTTTCTCTGTGTTCCCTTGAGCTTCATGTTCATCCGGGCCTGTGCATTTCGGGCCCTCGACTTCTGCTTGTTGAGACCCCAAGGATTTTGAGACTATACCTTACAAAAATTTGGGGAGCCCGCTCCTCCGGTGCTACTGGAACTTATAAAAATCAAACATGTCTCTGGACTGGAGGGCTCAAACCTGGTTTAGAACTTCTGAGTAAGTTTTTACCCCTCATAAAACTTCGTCATGGGGAGAGACTTCATGTTCGTATCTTTTCAGGCTGCAACTTGCCAGGTGGTTTCCCACAATCTTATATGGGTCATGCCTCTTAAACTCGATGCCCACTAGTCTCATCTCGCTCAGGGTTGTGGCCTCTGCTTTAGCATGACCAAAATCTAATAAAGAACAGGTGCTAATGTGTATGGGAAAAGGTAGCCATACCTTCTTTTGTACTCCCTTGAGTTCCTTGCTTATCCCGCCGAGCACCGTTTGCCTGGAAATCTCGTGACACACCAGCTTATCTGGTAAAAATAGAGGTAGGGCATATTGTGGAATAGAGCAACCAAAAACCCTAGTATATGAAAATTTCCTTTCAATATACCAGTCTGCTATGCAGCTTAAATCTTCCGTGGATTTATCCAAAATCCGGGGGGGGTTGTCCGAAGATAGAAATATGCATGGGCACCACTACCCAATTGAAAATATCGTATACAAACTCCTTGGAGTTATCCTCCCAGAGCTTCAAATGGTATTCATGAATAGGTTGTTTGTTGGTTGGAGTCCAACTCGAAGTCATTAATGGGAAAGGCATCAAGAAACACACAGCATCCATTATCTAAGACAACATAAAAAATGAGGACGTTCTCCCACTTGCCTTTTTCTCTAGATATTCTGTGATCCGGCTGGCCAGACTATCAGACAAAAGGTTGGCCCAATTGAATGTGACACCCTCAGCCACTGTGTGAATCAATGGCACCCATGGGAGGAAGAAGTGAGCGGTATCCTTCTTCCCATACAGTATACAGACCATCATTACTACATACATGAATTGTGGCTCCAACGCTGATATCGAATAGATTCCATTGGAGTCAGCCCTGAATTTCGCGGGGTGTGAATACCAATCTTTAATAAGGTCAGATAGGATTTTACCATACTGCTCACATTCTTTCTTTTTGAATACTTCTAAGAACTCGACGTTGTGTGTGAATCTCGGCATGGGAGACAATTTGTACATTTCCCGTATATGTTCTAGCCTGAAAGTCCCAACTGCCACCTTCTGCTCATTGAAAATTGTCCTGGTTGGGATGTTTGCATGGTCCAGTGCCCATTTTATCATATCACAATATGGGAGGAGACGTGGCCTTGCTGCGATCTTATGTATCTCAGACTGAGTGACAACTTTATATTTTATGGATATGTCCTCTTTCTCATTACCGTTGGAATCATTCGAACAATTGATCAGCTCGCGTTGCAAGATGTCGGAGACTTGTGTCCATGTTTAGACAATATTGATGCTCCTGGGTGAAGTATCGGAGATAATATCTGAACCTTGACCCAAACTTTCACCAGTAATATTGGGATTTTTCCTCGGAGCCATAATATAGAACCCTCTAATTCGGCCTCCTGTCATAGAAAGAGAAAATACAAACAGGGGTTACTTTGGAAAAATGGCTCTGCAGAAAACTAGAAAGAAATTCAAACAAACGATGGTAATCCTTTCGTTTTGAGCACTTAAATCCTATACGAGTTCTCGCTGACAGAACGTTCAAATCATTAAAGGAAATATTTCAGAGATAAAATCAGATCTTAGTATCAATCACTTCACAGGACCTTCTTATAAATGTCATAAATGTTTTGATGGCGTGACTTGGGAAAAACATAGAGACGTTTAAATCTTTGTCCGTAGGATGTACCGGCACAAAAGTTGATTAAGGCGTTAGTCAATCTGGCTTAGTCTGTTTATTAAGTGCTTTTAGTTATTAATTGCTTTTTTCGGCGTCCGCAACTTCGGAATATTTCTACCCTTATTTTTTGGACCATGAACCCTGGAGATCGCGAAAATGCGATTTGGCAGATTAACACAAACTACCTTTGGTTTTTAATTTATCAAGGAAAAAAGGATATCGTGACCTCGGGTATCAAGGTTATAAGTATCATATCCTCGGAAGTCATGGCATAAGTAAAGACCGAATCGTGAACTCGTGACGTGATTAGCTTAAGTGATAATCCTTGTTTAAAACTTTTAATTAATCATGATTTGGGAATAACTTTCTAAACTTCACAAGTTCGGGAGTCGGGATTACGGGGGGTGAGAATTTGATAACACTTTGTCACAGGGAAACCCGAATCGCGAAGTTGCGATGGGCCTTATTTAAAGTTAAACACCTTTAGCTTGCGCTTAAGTGTGTTTAAAACATGTTCTTGAGGTTTCGGAACTCGGGGATTTAAGTAGGCTAGGAAAAAATCTTTTTATACATCACGAACTGTCGATTTTCGAGAAACCAAAACAAGTCTCTTAAATAAAGATCATTGTTAAGAGGTGGCTCCATAGATAATCTTTAGTCTTGAAAATTTTAGAAAAAGGGGGTTGTTCCAACAGTGATATTGAATATCAATATACTTTGTCTTTGAATGATAAGTCGGGTTCTTCGCCAGAAAAATTGCACTCTGAATGACACACTCTATCCTTACAGCTTGTTGTACTAACCCAATACCTGAACACAATATTTGTAACCATACTTATTTCTTACTTGCATGAGTGGCTGCCATGTATTCATCTTCTATAGTTGAAAGTGCCACTACAGCCTGTCTTTTTCTCATCCAACTTATTTCTCCTCCAAACAGGTTAAACACATACCCGCTTGTAGATATCCTATGATCCAGATCTCCAGCCCAGTCTGCATCCACAAAGCCATGTATATCCACCACTTTGTCCAATATCGGTCTTCCTTCATAGCACAATCGATAGCTATCAGTGCCATGCAAATACCTGAAAACCCTTTTTACTGTTCTCCAATGCTCCTTCCCTGTTTTTGACATATACTTGCTCAAAACTCCCACTGCATGTGCAATGTCCGATCTATTACAGACCATTTCATACATCAAACTGCCAACTGCACTCGCATATGGAACATGAGACATGTCCTCCTCCTCTTCATGTGTCTTGGTACACTGATCCACAGATAACTTTACACCAACAGGAATAGGAACCTTGACTAGTTTACATTCCTGCATATTAAACATCTACAATATTGTCTCGACATATTTTCTCTAATTTAACCAGAGTTTCCTCCTTTTCTGATCTCTTTTAATTTCCATTCTCAAAATGAAATTTCAAGCACCGATATCCTTCATATCAAATTTAGAGGACAAATGAGTTTTCACATCCTGAATAATCTTCTTGTTGTTTCCTATCAACAACATGTCATCCACATATAAGACCAAATAAATCAAATGATCACCAATTAATTTAAAATACACACAGTGATCCTCTTTGCTTCTTGTGAAGCCAAGTCCCAACATATAAGTATCAAATTTTTTAGACCACATCCTTGGTGATTGTTTTAAACCATACAGGGACTTTTTCAGCTTGCATACTGTTAGGACCACGCTATGCACCTTTTTGCCTATACCTTTT
>JASDQU010220525.1:0-17879 GCA_032191745.1 Picea mariana
AGACTCCTTTGTGGAACTTTGCTCCCAGTAAGTTTTCCACCAATGTTTGACATGAGGGAGATCTTTAAGGAATGCGAAGGTGATATTTTCTTTGTCGGAAAAATTGTGAACAGAGAAATAACCTTCTAGCAGAGTTAACCATTTTTCTAGGACTTCTGCATCTATCTGTCCTTCAAATACAGGAATATCAAAATTAACTTGTACCTTGAAAGGTGAGGCACCTCCAAAGTGGTCGCTTGATGAATATGAGCCTGATGCTATTGGCATACATTTAAGGATGTGGGCAAAATTCTCCATCATTTCATCCCTCTGTCGCGTGAGAGCTTGCTCAAGCAACAGATTGATAGGATCGTCTGCTTCATCGTTTTTCTTTTCTTCTACCATTGAGGGTTTCTTGGGTGTGCGAGAGTGATTGTCTTCAAGAGAGACAAGCTCAAGACCCAACTTGTTATACTCAGACTTCATCGAGGACATGCACTGAAAAAACAATCAAGAGCAGCCTGCTTTGATACCACTGATCCGGATTATTTTCGGCACAAAATGAGAGTGGAGATATAATAAGGAAATGCACAGAGATATCGCGTATATCCGATAATATAACAGAAATGTATCATAGATGCAACTATAAACACAGATATACAGTAATACACGATTTCTATTAATGAAAGAAATGTACAGAGACTGTAAAAATACAGAGTGAAAGACTCGCTAGAATGGTGGCAGCTTATCTCTGAGAAGAGATGTGACGGCTACTCGTATTTGCAAGAAGATGATTACAATGAGGCTCTGAAGGAGATGAAGCGTCAAAAATCATGTGGGCCCCGTTTGGGTAAGTTAATACATCAACTTCCCGGGGTCGTAACTTTTGCATACAATCTCTGTTTTAGGCGTATGATAGCTCGTTGGAAAGGTATCGTCGAGGAGATTCATTTTGGGGGCTCAATCATGCCTTCAACTATCTTTAAGAACCTCGATCTTGAAAAACCTTCATTTAGGCCCTCAAAATGACATCGGAAGTTAAAACCTGCTAAAAATAGTAAATTGCCAAAATTGCCAGAAAATTGTTTTGAGCCAGTCAGAAAAGGTGGGTGGCCACCGATATCCACCTGGATCAACCATCTATTGCTTGATGGACATTTTTTTTTGCCCATAGGTCGTCCACAACATTTTGTTAATTGATAGGTGATTTTCACAACAATTGGTAAATGATTTTACATCTAAGACAATGCCTTTCACTCCCATTTCGTTCCCCCCAAATAGTGGGGTGTTGCTATATGTAGAAACATGCACCAAATTTGTTTTTACATTCACAACAACTCTTCTTCTTAAAACACAATCCATAAATCTATTTTTGCATACATCCAAGTAGCGATTCCCTCTTTCATTGATTATATTGTTGCCTTGGTATGATCAACAACCTATGAACAAAAATCTCGAGATATATCGAAAATTATGTAAGTTTTTGTTGAACTTGAACTCTTAAAAAAATTGCTTGGGATATATCTTCAATTACTAGTATTGTGAATGGGCAGATTTATAACTGGTTGGTTGTTAGAATTTACCTTCATTGAGCAAAACTAATTACATATTACAAAATATCAAATTACATATTAAGGGATTTGACTAATAAAGTCTACATATATATATACATACCCTACCCCCTTTAGATTTGAACTTATGTTCTTTTAAAATAAAACACATGTTTTTAACCATTAGATCCACTCACGCTGTATCATATGGGATGATATTCTTAATACAGATATAGATTTTCATCATGTAAGTATGCAATTTGAGAACTTTAAAGTATATCTATCTTGATTTTAAAGTATATCTATCATGATATTGGATGGACTGAATCTGCTAAGTTCGGGTCTCAGATATGCCGATGACTTCCTCTTGAGCTTTGATCATCACCTGGGAAAATTGATCGGTACCTGGTTGTGGATTGATGTAGCCTCGAATCTTCGCAACCTTATTACGAATGGTTCGCATGAATTTAGAGCCTCATTCTGTCGGCGCCTCGGGAGGGAAATTTGTTGGGGTTTTCCTGTTCATCGTTGCCCTGCAACTAACCATATCTGGAAAAATCTTTAACGAATAATCCAGAGAGCCCGTATTTTAGGAGTAAATCCCACTGCGATGAACAAAAGTGGCACTATGGTCTACCTGTACTACCACGGTTGCAGATACTTGGGTATCCACCTCGATCACCACTTTGTTCTCAGAAACATTTCAGAGAGCAGGACGGGATTAAAATCTATGTCCCATGTGGTTCCATCGCTCTTCACTGTGCCTCGAGCTACGGTTGATTTAAGCTCCATCCCAAGCACATTGTTCCCGTCAACAACGGTCTGATCAATGGATTCAAATTGTCCATCCAACTGAACAATATCCACGCCCTTCCCACAGCCACTAAACATATTGTCTACAATGTTGACACCTGATATCATTTTCCTCTGAGGCGATTTCAGCAATACGTTGGCATCGCCCAGAAAGAAACTGTTGGCAATATCAAGCTGCACGGGATCTTCTGCAACAATTTTCGTGTAGTCCATATAAGCAAAGAGAATCCTAGTCTGAGTCAATCCACCGAGCTGTAGTCTGATTCCAACTCCTCCGAAGCCCGTGGCATTATTATAACAGTGGACTCCCAACATTTCTGAAACTCGTTTTCTAAGTTTCAGGAGCTTGGGAACTAGTTGGGAACTTTCTCAATTGGCTTGGAATTTTTTTGGGAACTTGTAAGCTTTTTGGGAGCTTCAACATCACAGAAATGGAAAGTTGACAACCAATTTCCTAAAAAAAAACTTTAAATTAGAATTATATTAAATTAAAATGTAAATATAGTTATTTGATTATTACAAATACATAATTTCTTACAAATATTTTCATTATATTTATTCAAAATATCACTATAAAACTATGACTAAACTAAGTAAATATTATTTCAAAAATTAGTTAAGTAAAAAAAATTAATAATACTCAATACAGTTGTGGATATGAAAAACTTTTAATACATGTATGTTTTCCTTCAAGCCCAAACTAAACATGAAAGTCGAATAAATCAATACCCTATCCACGACAAACATTTGCTCCACTTGTAATTGATATCAACCAACTATATCATTGACTTTTATTGTATTTTCATATTAAAAGAGTAGTACTATTTTGTTTTTTCTAATAAAAAAAAAAATAATGCTTGGAATTTACAAAGATATTTAAAGTTTATAAATGTAAAGTTTAATTTTAAAAAGATGTTAAAATTGTATATATGTATTTTCAATTTTGTTTTTCATTTTCTAATAGAATATTTATGGATATTAAAATTTCAGTGTTGTGTTAAATATATTCATATAATTATTAACACAAATTAAATTAGTAATTTTAATATTGTACTTGTTGCAATAGGAGAAACATTGTGCTTTATTGACTTTCAATTTTATTGAAATAAGATTTAAAATGTATCAATATCTCTATACATTGTAATCTAAAATATTTTTTATATTTTTTTAATATATATTATTGCCCCTTCCAAATTCAAGTTTCCTGTAAATTTGAGAAAAACTTCTACACACTTATATCCACATAACTCGTGCAACATAACTTATATTCAAATTATAAATTTTTAAATAAGATTTTTTTTTTAAATTCTATATTTATATTTAGTTTCTTGTTATCTTTGGATTCGTTAGAAATTTTATATCTTTAAGTCTTTTTAATTATTAAATTTTGTTTTTTTTATGTGTTAGATTTTTTATATTATTGACTTTGATTTTTTAATTATCAAATTTTGTGTTTGAATTCATTTACTTCAAATACAATATTTTTTTTAAGTAAATATAAACATTCTATTAGCTATGGGGAGTTTATTGAGAGTTTGTACAGATATGTCTTCTTACAAATCTAGATGGTAGAAGCTTTTTCAAACTAGAATTCCATGAACCCATAAATGTTTGCATGTTCAAGAGGGAAATCAGGTTTATAGCAAACAGAAACATAAAAAACCTGGACCTGTGATCATATGTATCAGAAAATAAAAGAACCCTAGCAGGCATATCAAGGAGTGCCTCGTCAAGCTTGAAAAGAAGGCACCTCGGGAGCAGGTGCATAAGTGCTAGCCATTTTTTCTCTATCCATAGGAGTTCATTTTGGTTGACAACCTTCCCCTGNCTGGAAGTTGGAATGAACTCCTGTGCTTCCTAACTAACCGAGACACCACCATGATCAACAACCTATTATGGTCCTCGAGCGCTTCTGGTCTCCGCTTAATAGTAATATTGGTCCTTGGGAAGAATTCCTTGAGTGACAAGGGTTTTCATGTGTCAATATAGCTTGAAGGTTTTGTAAAATTTTGACTACCTAGTGCGAGAGAAAACCATGTCCGGGATGATATTCCCCAATTGAGTGTCGACATCCTCATCATCCCAAGCCTCCCAAATAATCTAGACATTCCTTTCTAGGTTGGGCATGGCTGCATGAACCTCCTATGGAACCTACTCAACATAAAATTTAGTTGTAGCAACTGCAACCATGGCATCGCGGGTTTGGTGAATCATAGTTTTCTTAGTACAGGATGCTCATGGAGCCATGAGGGCTATGTGAGAAAGGATAAGAACAAATCAAGGGGAAACACGAAAAAAACCAGAGAAAAGGGTAGGCGAGAGTTCACAAACAACCAGTGACCAACAAGCAAAGACACAGTGGGCGAGGGGAATCACCAAGCCTAACTTATACCTTCCATGACTATCATTACCACCAGGGTGGAGCGTACTAGAGAACCATAGTAGTTAACTTCCATGAGGGCTTGCATTAGTGAGAAAATTCCTACAAATCATACCAAGGGCTTGTCCAGACTGCTCCTATGCCTTATCATAAATGCACCAACTTGTTGCATTATTGCTTGCATATGAGATCTATGTGTTGGATGGGACAAGGCCAATCGTCCTTGCATACCCCTCAAATCCTTACACATGCCGACTATCACCCCGTCATCATCACATATGCCATTTATTACCCCATATGGGGGATTGAAGTTCGAGCAGGCTAGAGATTGGCAGACCAACTGGAGTGGTCAGTCAATGATATCTTTCCAAGCAGACTTAAAAAGTTCAGAAGGGTTTGATATTCCTTCATTAGCTAGAAAGTCCACTACTTTATTGCCTTCACGTGAAACATGAGAGGGAACGAGTGTAGAAATTTGGGGGATGGTCGAGTGAAGGAGGTCAAGGAGAACTTACAAGTGCCAATTGAGTGAGACTTTACATGGAGGGGATCCATTATGAAGTTTGGTGAGCATACGTATGACAATACTAGAGTCTCCTTCAACAATAAATTTGGAAAAATGATAATGTTGGGCGATCTGAAGGCCTTTGATCAACACCCCAAGTTTTGTTGCACTATTTGAGATTGTGCCCATGAAACCATAGTATACTCTAAGGATGTTCTCATCAACATTTCTAAAGACTCCTCCATAGTTGGATGGACCTAGATTTCCTTTAAATGCACCATCAAAATTCAACTTGATTAAACCTGATGGGGGAGGGGACCAGGAAGAAGGTGAGGAAGGGGAAAAGAGGATAGGTGAGGGGAGTCAAAAGGAGAGAAGGGGGGGTTCTAGGTCATTTCATTTGGCATTCTCATTTTTCCATCTTTCCAAGTGAATCGTTTGCACAAAATTCATCTCTTTCTTTCTTTCCAGGTTTCGTAGAGGAAAAATCTAGGGAAGAGCGACCATATGAGGTTCAGAATGGGATTCTGGAAGATAGATGGATGCTAGGAAGAAAAAATTTTCTTGATTGAGTCCCAGATGCGATCTATTTTCTGAAACGTGATGGCTCCTTGATCCCATAGAAAGTTGTTGAATGGACAAGAGTTAAGAATGTGTTCTAGGGTTTCCTCATCTTGAAGGCATATTATATAGAGACTCGGGCCTATGAATTATTTCCTCATAAGATGATCCCATGTAATAATTTTCCAGTGAGCTATCAACCAAAGAAAAGTGGCAACCTTTGGCCATAGGTTCCATTTCCAAATAGTTTTATAGATGTCTTCCATAGGAACAACATGAAGGTCCTCTACAAGGGTGTAGGCCTCTTTGAGGGTGAAGCTACCTATAGATCGGTGACCCCATCTCAGTTTGTCAGGGAGGGAAGAGAAAGCGATCATTATATAAGAGAGATCAAAGAGTAAAGAGGGTGGAAGGGTGTTGTTGGAGAGGAATGTGATTAGGATTGATGTCCCAAACTTGTCTGGTCAAGGGACTGGAGTTTCCACACCAATAGTTGTAAAATTTGTCTCCATGATCAATATTGAGAGGGGCCGAAAGAGAAAGGAACATGGGGTTATGAGTAAGAGGGGGAAGTTATTGCAATGAATCTTCCTAAAAAATAGAAGACTTCCCATGACATATTTCCTAGAAGTAGTGGGATTGAATCACATATTTTTTTTTCCATGCTACATTCCAGATTAAAGAGCCTGAGAGATTGTTGGACATGCGTATCCAATCAGAGGGGGAAGTGAGAGGGGCATATTTATGTTCTCGGAGTTTACTCCATAACTCCCCTTTGTCTTGAATCCATTAATTCTAGGCCTCCCTTTGACTTTGGAAAACATACCTTCTTCTAGGCTACCAGTGCCCATTTCATAGTAGAGTTGGCACCTTTCCAGAGAAAATTTATTTGAAGAGCTCTGACCACTTTTAAAATATGTTTAGGAGTAGCTAGTGCCAAAAATAGGTAGAGTGGAATGGCCTGCAAAATAGACTTGAGTATAATGAGTCGAACAATAATATTTAGGGGGCACAATGTCCAACTAGAGAGTTTTTGTTGATGCGGGAAAGGAGATATTGCCATGAAAAATTGTGCAAAAAACATTCTAAGAGATGGACGCCAAGGTATTTGGATGGAAAGGAGCTCTGAGAGAAGCCAAGAATACCTGAGACATGAAATTGGACAGGGATAGGCTTGTTCAAAAATAATATTTGAGATTTAAGGTTATTGATAGAAGTGCCAAAGGCTTTCATAAAGTCATCTATGACTCGTTTAAAATATATGGCTTCACTGGCCAATCGGATCACCTTTAACATTATGTCGTCAAAAAACTAATTGTGAGTAAGAGTGGATTTAGAGTTGTGGAGCTTTAAGCCTTTGATATTTTGGGAATGAGTAGTAGCCTCTAGACTTATTCCCAATCCTTCATCCATAAGAATAAAGATGAAAGGGGAAAGAGGATCACCTTGTCTAATGCCACGAGATGGATGGAAGGGGAGGGAAGGGGCTCCATTGTTCAAGATGGAAAATAAGGTAGAGGATATGAGGGTCATGATCCAATTGGCCCAAGTGGGATGGAAGATGAAGGCTAAGAGAACCTATTTGATATATTTCCAACTGAGTTTGTCAAAAGAGCTTGACATGTCCAATTTGATCAGTATGCCTACGGATTTGGTGGATTTGAGAGAGTGAATAGTTTCATGGGATATAATGATGTTGTTGAGAATCCAACGTCCTTCCACATACCCCAACTTCTTAGGGGAAATAAGGTTAGGCATCAAGGGTTTGAGACGAAGGGAAATTATCTTGGTGATAATTTTATAAATGATATTGCAAAGAGCTATGGGTCTAAATTTATTAGGATCTAAAGCTTTTTCTTCTTTAGGAATCAAAGAAATGAAGGTGGCATTGAGGGTGAGGAGAATGCCAGAGAATTTTTGGGACTTAGTGTAACATACCTTGGTCTTAGAACCCGGCCGGGCAACGCTACCGAAGTAACCTTAACTTTTCCTTTACTGCTTAGATACCATTTCTGCGACATTATCAGCCTTAAACAACAGGCCAAGCCATGCCACCGAGTAACTTTGCAGAAATAATCACATATAAAACTTAACCAGAAGATGGAGATAACATGTAGTATTCATACATATAAATATATATCTATCTAATGAAATTAAAGAGACGTCAATACTCTACTCATATACTTGTTCATGCGGAAGCAACATTAACACATACATGCAACCTATATATACATGCATTACTCATTAATTATAATGCAAATAAAAATACACAACATACAATGAACAAAGAATTGGTACTTATCTTTTAATAGATGACCACCAACTGTGTGCAGACCTTCCATGAACCTCCTAGCCTTAGACCACACTACTCATCAAGCTCAGCAGTGGGTCACCTCCGATTTGGGACTAAAATCCACGGAGAAAGGGAATTATAGGCTTGGCAAGGACAAAAAGGAAGTTGCACAAAAAAACAGGAAGGATCTTTTATCCCAGAATCCACTTACGCCCACAACCTACAGACTGTCATTCCCCACACGCCTGCTCCACCCTAGGAGGGTACACCTTCACTAATACAATTCCATTGACTACTACACCTCCCCTACCTTGGGCTTCAACAACAAGCTGGAACGGAAGTCTCAGAGTATTGTAGTTGCTACGGGAATCCCTCCAGGATAATTCACTTCCCAACAAACTCTCTCACCTAGGAGAGTTTCTCAAAGTCCTGACAACCTTCTTCTTCAATTCATCTATTATGTCAAATATACACAGGTGATGTCAACAACAAAATTCAGGTAACACACAGGTGAAGTCAACCACATAAAATAGGTATGGACACAAAATATGAAAGCAAGCCAAGCTTAGATAAAACTATGTTGGCATCAACCGCCAACCGCTATGACAAAACATGGCTCCGGAAAAATACAAGTTCATCGGGATTCACAAGAAATACGCAGGAAAACTCTAGTGTCTACAGGTTACATTGACACATGCATCAGTGGGGAGTATGGCTCTCTTCCAGGGTGGATGACCTCACGAGAGTGCAGACACAATGGTGAAGTATCATGGCAGTCATGAGAAACGTGAGACTAGTGAGTGATCCCCCCCAATGAGCTGACTTTCTCACTTAAAACTGCATGCGTCCAGGTTGACACATGTCTCCCTAAAGTTGAATGAGCTCCACTTAACACTCATTCCCCTTTCCCCCAGGGACTTAGGACAACATGGTTATATCAAACCTTAGCTTATAGGAAATATATAATAGTATTCCTTTAGAGGTAATCCCTCTAGCTTAGCCCCTTTTCTTAGAAACTTAGCCCCTTCCCCACCTAGTGGAGCTTAGTCCCCCATAACTCTTTCTTCGTGGTGTTGGATTACTAAGAGGGGGGGTGAATCAGTCATGGCGTAATTATAATCCCTTTTTTCCAAATAATCCAAGTGTTATATCAATGTAAAATTATTATCCAATAATGAGCAATAGGAAATGAATAGTCACACACATACACAGTACACCAGTGTTTTACGTGGAAACCTAAATCGGGAGAAAACTACAGAATGATTTTTATTATATGTCTTGAAGAATTACATTCATTGGAAGCACCAACTTCCTTTTTTTTCTATCTGCAACTGGAAGGAGGCTCCAACCCCCTATTTTCTCAGGCTACAACCTGAGGGAAGCTCCAACTCCCCAATTCTCTGGCTACAACAGAAGGAGGCTACAACCCCCTGTGTTCTCTAGCTACAACCAGAAGGTGGCTACAACCACCTATCTTTGCCCCGCCCAACCGCCCTAAAGTATAAGTAGAATGATGGAACCATTATTAACCTACCACTATGAGATATACTATTGTACACCTGTATCAACCTGTACAACTGACTTGTATCCAATCTGTACAACTACCATGTAATCAAACTGTACCTGAACTGAACATGTATCTACAAAAATACAACAGATACGCGACCTTTAGTACTACAACCCGCATATGTACGCGCCCTATATGTTATGCAGACGTGTATGTATGCTACCAAACTGTTATGCAGCCTGTGTATGCCTTCTGAAAACTAGGGTTTCCTTTTTCTTGAAAACTTATGATCCTCTGTAACTTCTTTCACATAGATCTATAACCTATCACTGTATCCAGACTGTAACTGTACCCTATGAATGCATCCTCATATATAACCTTTAATCAAGGAAAGTATGTCTCTCTCTAGTCATGTGTCATATAGGTATGTGTAATCAAGTATAATATCCCTCACATGATCCTAGTCATCAACCCCTTTCTGATATTCAGTCTCTCAATACATCAACTACTACACAAATACAAGCTCTCAATCATGTACCATAAAAACCTTTAGCCATATGACAAGAAATACAAGATGTGCCTCACAAGAAGTATCAATGATTATTATACCAGCACTGTATTTCTATAGATCTGACTTATGCATAAGATCTCATGAAGCCACTAGTCTCTCTAGGGATAATCCTCAAATCTCCATTGCAATTCCTCTTGCATACATCAAAATCAAACTATTCATAGAAATAAGACATACCTTTTGAACCAATGGATGGATCTGATGTATCTAAGCACTTTAGACCTTCTTGGGAGCTTGATCTTAGAATCTAGAACCTTTTCATCTTCATATCTTCAAGTTTCCATGGATTCCTTCAAATCCGATTCCTTTAATCTGTGCATATCCTTTACATACCAATCTAGCTTTGTTCCTTGTAACTTGTCCATCTTCATTTAGTTTATTCATGAAAACCCATTTTGTGCTGATTACATTCGTATTCTTTGGTCTTGGAACCAATTCCCAAGTGTCATTTTTCTCTATTTGATCCAATTCTTCATCCATGGCCTTATTCCAAAATTCATCCTTGTTGGCTTATTCAAAATAGTTTGGTTCAATTGTAGATAATAGTGCTAGGTGTGTTTGTTCTGGTAAACGGATTTTTCTTCTAGTCTCAACTCTTGGATCTTTGTTTCCAATAATATGATCTGAAGGATGATTCTTCTGTACTAATTTTATAGGTGTACTTGGAGATACTTGTTGAACCTTCTCTTCTGTTTCTGTCGAATTCTCTTCATCTTCCTCTTCTACTTCATCTTCTGCTTCTTCTTAGAAAAGTTGTTCCATTGATTTGTTTTCTTCTTCCTTTGATTCTGGTCTACCTGTTTCATCAATTGTTACGTTGATGCTTTCCACAACTTTGTTCAATCTTAGATTGTAACACTTGTAAGCTTTCCTTGCACTTGAGTAACCAACAAGTACTCCTTTGTCCACATGAGAGTCAAACTTTCCTATTTTTCCATCTTCTCTTTTGATGTAGCATTTGCTTCCAAAAACTCTAAAGTGCTTCAGATTTGTTGGTCTTTCTTTCCATAGCCCGTAGGGAGTTTTATCAGTGTTGTTTCTGAACATTAATTTGTTTTGAATGTGAACTGTTGTATGCACTACCTGTGTCCAAAATATATCTGTCAATTTGGAATCCATTATCATTCTTCGAGCCATTTCCTATACTGTCATGTTCTTTCTTTCAACAACTCCATTCTGTTGAGGTGTCCTAGTAACAGAGAATTACCTTTTTATTCCATGACTGTTGTAGTCGTCCATAAATTCCTTTGAAGTGAACTCTCCTCCATTATCAGATCTCAAGCATTTGATTCTTGAATCCATCTCATTTTCAACCATTTCCTTGTAGATATTGAAGTTTTTAAAAGATTATGACTTGTTCTTGAGAAAGAAAACTGCAGTCATTCTTGTATAATCTTAAACTAATAACATAAAGTATCTCTCACCTTTTAAGCCCTTTGTTGTAGTTGGTCCAACTAGATCAATATGCACAATTTCTAGTGGTCTCGTTGTTGAATATTCCTTTGATTTGAACTTGGTCTTTGTTTTCTTTCCTTATTTACAATGCTTGCATAAAGTGTTGGTTGGTTTTATGATCTAAGGCATTTCTTTGACTGCTTCTCTGTTGCTAACTTTGACAAGGTTATCAAAATGCACGTGACCCATTCTTCTGTTCCATATCCAAATTTCATCTTCCTTTCCTAGACAACACTTTTCATTTCCAATTTCACTTCACACATATATGTTGTTTGAAATTCTAGTAGTTGTACCAACCAATTTCCCTGAACCTTCTCTTCTTATCTCACACTTTTGTGAATCGAAAGTAACTTTATGACCTTGGTCACACATTTGAATCACACTTAGAATATTATGTTTCATATCTTCTACCAGTAGAACATTTTGTGCGTTTTCATTCTTGTTTCCAATCCAGACTATGCCTTCTCCAATGATTTTGGCTGAATTATCATTTCCAAAGGAGACCGATCCATTTATTTCTTTTCCCAATGTAAGAAATGTGTCTCTATCACCTACCATGTGTTTTGAACACCCACTATCAACATACCAACCGTGTTTCTTTTGCTTATCTTGTAGAGCGACTGTGCATTCTTCATTACTATACTAATCTTTCTTTCTTATCCATGTCATTTTCTGAGATTCTTGTCTATGACTGTTGTTATTTTGTTGAGGTTCTTTAGGAGGGACTGTCATTCTGCAATCTTTGGCCACGTGTCCAAAATTGTTACATTTGTAACATTCCACTTCGGTGCTCAAAGATTCAAACCTATTGTAACTTCTTCTTTGTGTTTCACTAGGTCTTCTTGAATAACCCCTTTGTGTATAACTCTCAANTCCAAAATTATTACATGCATAACATAAAACAAAAAATATAGTTTGATACCTGGACATTGAATATCTCCTGAAATGATGTGCTCTTATGAATCCTTCTTCTTCTTGAGGCCTATCTCTCTGTTGTTGATTCTGAAATCTGAATCTTCTCGATGGAGTGTCCCTGTAATTTTCCTTGTATATCTTCCTATCCCCTTTGATTGTTTCTGCATAGATTTTTGGATTTGTTTAAAATCTCTGTTGTTTTGGAGCTTGATCCCTTTTCTGTCTAATTGTATCAAAGTCCAGACTTTTCAAGATGAGATGTTTGACTGTTGATAATGTCATCCAAAAGTTTTGAGCTATTCTGCATATTTTTCTTTTGAATATCCTTTCTTAGTGTGACAATCTTTGCTTCCAAGTTTCCAATGATCTTGTCATTTTCTTCTAGTTGTTCTTTGAGTGCTTATTCAATTCTTTTATCTTCTTCTATTTGAACCTTCAAGTTTGTGATCCTTTTTTCTAGTTCTCGAGTGTCCTTTTTCTTGTCTAGTTCTTCTTGTAGTTTCTTGTTTTTCTTATTTTCTCTTTTGATAACTTCTATGGCACACATTAATTCTTCTCGATAGTCAACTTATGCCTCTTCAATTTCGTCTTCAACTTCTTCATATCCTTCTTCGGCTTCTTCATATTCTTCTTTAGAGTCTTCTTTGTCAGAACCTTTTACTGCCATGAATAGAACTCTTCATGTCTCACTGCCACTGATTTCATCTTCATCTGATGATGAGATGTCTTCTTTGATGCATAAGATTTTCTTGAAATCTTTCTTTTTAGTTCTTTTGCCTTTATATGTGTGTTTTCATTTTGAGTAACCTTAATCATTTCTCTTTTTCTTATGAGGTCATTTGTTAGCAAAATGACCAATACCATCACAATTAAAACAAATTAAAGGAAGGTTACCTCTATACCTACCATTGGTTCCCTTGTTTAGTCTTTTGACAAAGTTGACCACTTCTTCATCATCTTCTGAGACGTCGTTGTTTCTGCTATATTCTTTTTGTTCCTTCTTCTTTTTCTTTGATCTTTTGGATGGTTTGAAGGCTGCTTCTTTTACATCTAGATTTTCTTGTTCAGTTCTCATTTCATATGTTGTGAATATTCCATGCAGTTCGTCCATGATTATTGATTTTAGATATGATCTTTCTTCTAGTGCTCATATCTTAGGGTTGAATCTCATAGGAAGAGATCTTAGTACCTTTTAAACAATTACAGATTCTTCGATTTCTTCTCCCAATCCTATGATTGCATTCACTGTTTCATCGACTCGTAAGAAGTAGGATGCAATATTCTCATCTTCCTTCATTTTTAGTTGTTCGAACTAACCTCTGTAAGTTTGAAGCTTTGTTGCTTTGAATTTTCTATCTCCTTCATAAATATTTCAAATCTTGTCCCAAATCTCTTTAGCAGATCTACAATGTGAAACTTTGGTGAATATCGTATCACTGAGACCATTCAAAAGTGAATTTATATCTTTGGAATTATTCTCAGTGATTTTCATTGCTTTTTCATTTGTTGGTGGAACTGTTGGTGCCGTGTATCCATCTACAATTGATTGTCAAACTTGAAATCCATGTGCTTGTATATATGTCATCATCCTTATGCTCCAAAAAGCATACTTCTGTCCATCACACTGTGGTATTCCATTTTTATAAAAGTTGGTACTTTCCATGATCTACCTTTCAGTGGTTAAACTGATTTCTGAAGGNACACATACACAATACACTAGTGTTTTACGTGGAAACCCAAATCGGGAGAAAACCACAGAATGATTTTTCTTATATGTCTTGAATAATTTCATTCATGGAAGAACCAACCTCCTTTCTTTTCCAGTTGCAACTGGAAGGAGACTCCAACCCCCTAGTTTCTCAAGCTACAACCTGAGGGAATCTCCAACTCCCCAATTATCTGTCTATAACCAGAAGGAGGCTACAATCACCTGTGTTCTCCGGCTATAACCGGAAGGTGGCTACAACCACCTGTCCTTGCCTCGTCCAATCACCCTGAAGTATAAGTAGAATGATGGAACCACTGTCAACCTGTCATTGTGAGATATACTGTTGTACAACTGTATCAACCTTTACCACTGACATGTATCCAATCTGTACAACTGCCCTGTAATCAAACTATACCTGAACTGAACATGTATCTACAAAAATACAATAGATACATGACCTATAGTTTTGCAGCCCACATATGTATGTGCCCTATATCTTATGTAACCCACGTATGTATGCTACCAAACTGTTATGCAGCCTGTGTATGCCTTCTAAAAACTAGGGTTTCCTTTTTCTTGAAAATTTCTGATCCTCTATAACTTCTTTCACATAGATCTGTAACCTATCACTGTATCCAGACTGTAACTGTACCATGTGCATGCATCCTCATATATAACCTTTACTCAAGGCAAGTATGTCTCTCTCTAGTCATGTGTCATATAGGTATGTGTAATCAAGTATAATATCCCTCACATGATCTTAGTCATCAACCCCTTTTTGATATTTAGTCTCTCAATACATCAACTACTACACAAATAGAAGCTCTCAACCATGTACCATAAAAGCCCTTAGCCATATGCCAAGAAATACAATATGTGCCTCACAAGAAGTATCAATGATGAATATACCAGCACTGTATTTCTGTAGATCTGACTTATGCAGAAGATCCCATGAAGCCACTAGTCTCTCTAGGGAGAATCCTCAAATCTCCATTTCCATTCCTCATGCATACATCAAAATCCAACTATTCATAGAAATAAGACATAGCTTTTGAACCAATGGATGGATCTGATGTATCTGAGCACTTTAGACCTTCTTAGGAGCTTGATCTCAGAATCTAGAACCTTTGCATCTTCATCTCTTCAAGTTTCCATGGATTTATCAACATGTATGCATCTTGTACACAGACAACCCACGTATAACTCAACATGTACACAGCTTGTACACAAACAACCCATGTATAACTAAGCATGTATGCACCTTGTACATAGACAACCCAAATACACCTCAGAAAATAGGGTTTTGCTGTAATTATGAGAATTTCTCCATCAACCCTTTGTGCTACCTCAGACATTCAACACTTCATATGTATCCACAAGTATTTACAAGAAGCTTTACACAAGAAAATAAATATACAATATGTACAAGGGTGTGTATAATGAGTGAGCTTTGCCTCTGATTTATATCTTCATGTAGCCTTACACTTTCCTTATTTTAGGGCTTCTTCATTTAAAATAATTTATTTTTCAAAGAACTTTGACCCTTGGGGGCTTCTATAAGACTTATGAGGGGTTCTCCAACTTCATATGGTCATAACTCTCTAATCGTTATGATTTATGTGATGTTCCACATACCACCGGAAACGACATGACAAGCACTATCCATCTAGGATATTTTCACTGAAAAATTCATTGCCCTTCATCTTATTATTCCTCAAATAAGCATGGGTTCTCTCACTCCACAAAGCGTCTTCCCGTGAGGGATTTCACCATAAGGGGACCACTTTGGAGTTCATCCATTTTTACTTCTTATCAACCATGACAAGACAATAATGAGTCATCTTTACATCAAACAAACTTGGGTCCATTACCCAAACCTTGTGCTACGGGGCTTTCTTCAAGGGTTGACATCAATAACAACCAACCTTAATCAACACGTGGAGGGTCTACACAAAGTAGTATGATTTTATTAATGATATGTGTGTATTTACATATACAAAATCAGGTTCATTAGCCTTAGCATCTGGCTCACCATCCTAATAAACACATAATTCTCTCATCTTATAACCACTCAGCTCACTAGCCTATAAGCATAATTACAATTCAGCAGGGACTCAAACTTGGAGTGTTACCATCCCCTCCCCTTATTTTTTCACTGTCCTTAGTGAAAATATTTACACAACAAAAACAAGATTTCCAAAATCTTCAAAATGATGTGGGTACTCTGCCCGCATAACATCTTCATTCTCCCATGTTGCGTCCTCAGGACCGTACCAGGTCCACTGAACCTTTACAAGATTTACAACTTGATTCTGGAGTTGCTTGCTCTTCCAGTCCAATATGCACACAAGATTCACTTGCAAAGCACCTTCTTGTTCCACCTGGATCACATTCCAATCAATCACATGATTATCATCAGGTATATACTTCTTGAGCAATGATACATGAAATAAATTATGAACAGTCGTGGATGCAGACAGTGCAAGCATATAAGATACTGGTTCAATCCTTTCTATGATTTCAAATGGTCCACAAAATCTGGCTACCAACTTGGAACAACTTCCCAGCTTCAGGGAAATTTTGTTGGATTTCACCTTCAAGAAAACATGGTCACCCACTTTAAACTCTCTATGGTTTCTGCCTTTGTCTGCATAATTTTTCTGTCTGTCCTGGGCAGCCTTCAAATTCTGTTTAATCTTCAGTATTTTCTTTTCCATTTCCTTGAGCAACTCCAACCCAACCACTGCCCTATCAACTAGATTGTCCCAACTTATTGGGGTGTTTCACTTTCTTCCATAAAGTGCTTGAAATGAGCTCATCTTCAGTGATGCTTGATACCCATTGTTGTAGGAAAATTCTGCCAACTGTAGATAATCTTCCAATTTAGATGGATTTTCCATCACATACATACTTAGCATGTCTTCTATCACTTAGTTTACTCTTTCTGTTTGTCCATCTGACTCAGGGTGATAGGTTGTGCTGAAGTTTAGGTTCATTCCAAACCCCTCAAATAGTCCTCTCTAGAACTTTGAGGTAAACTTTCTGTAACATCCCCCCAGTGTTGTGGGTGGGAAATCCCTCCTACGGACTAGCACTAAGGGTTTTATCATGCATGCAGAAATGACCTAAAGATTCTTACTTTTTACCATCATCCCATGCCTAAACCCCCATTACTCATATGTAAATACAAGGCTCAAGAGATTAAGTTGACGTACCTTATTTTTCGTGTTTGATGTTGATCCCTTTTCATGCTTGGCCGTTCTTTGAATGCAACTCTCCTCCCAATGCTGACCTGCATTCACTAAAGACAAACACAGAACTCCACATGCAATTGATCTATGAACTAACAGGTTAGAGAAATAATCAATCATACAATCAATATTCCAATAATGACGATCTCATATGGTGGGACGGGAAAAGCAATTATTTTATTAAATTCACAATGATACCTTACAATCATAAATTCAGCTACTGCTCCTCGATCCTGGTCCTGGGCTCTTCTTCCACTGTCTTCCAACTTCCTTTCTCTATACTTCTCTTTGCACGAGGATGGCTAAAGGTTGGGACAAAGGGAATGCTTAATCGGGTATAGTTTCTTTACTATGATTCTCCTCCTCCAAATGGGACCCCTAACCCTCCTTT
>JASDQU010220528.1:7501-24776 GCA_032191745.1 Picea mariana
ACAACTATAGCAATTGTGTCGCAAAGTCTCTTAAAGTCACATATATATAGATAAAATAGTCAACTAGCCGTTAACACCGACCAATGAGATCAGAAAAATTTGCATCACTATTGCTACAAAAGTTAGTTGCTATGGCAACAAAAAGCCCGACTAGATTTAAATAATATTTTCGTCGATATTGCGACAAACTTTCATGAAAATATCGGCGAAGATCTCGCCCTGTTTAAAATAAATATGAAACTAGTTGAAGCATGGAAAATTTTCATGGAATAATATGCCCATATGTAGTAGTGTGGCATAATCTACTCTATAATGTTCTATGGGCTGATAGGGTCACACCTAAGGAAGCCATAGGAAATTCCCCATACTTTCTGGTCTATGGGCAAGAATCCATCCTCCCAAATAGACTTTATCTCCCGTCTCTTCAGCTGGTCCAAGATTCCAATGAAGAACCCTCATCGACCATGCAACAAAGGATTAACATTCTACTCATGCTGGAAGAAGAGAGAGAAAAGGCTAAGTCAAAATTCCTATCTCACCAACAAATAGTGAAAATATGGTTCGATAAGCATAAGGCTAAAGAAAAAAAATTTGAAGTAGGAGACTTAGTCCTAAAGTGGGACATAGCAAATGATCCTAAATGAAAACATACTAAGTTTCAGAGTCTATGGCTTGGACCTTTCTAGATGCCTGAGAAAATCGGGGCAGGCACTTATCAATTGCAGAGTCTGAGGGGAGAACCTGATGCCCTCCTAGTAAATGGCCAAGCCCTAAAACAATACTTCCAGTAAAACAAACAAAAAACAAAAAAAAAATTATTAAATAAATATGAGTGCTTTACGTGATTTGTTGATTATATTCATGATTGCGCAAGTACTCCTTTTGTTGTTTCTTTTAGATTTATTTTCTTTTGAAGGTATGTCCCGTAAAATGATGGTTGGCTTTAAGATCACGCAACATAGCAAACCCTGTTCCTAACTCATTGCTCACTTAAAAACACTAGAAGCACTGGAAAACTTGCGGTTACTTTGAGGAATCCTCTATCCAACCGAAGCAAATGAAAGACTTCAGAGAAATGACAGAAATTTCTATGTTGTGTTTCAGGTAAACCTCAAGGGAAATAAGGGAAGCCGAAAAGCACTACATGAACCCAGAAGACGAATCTGTCGAAGCATCCACTTTAATTCTCTCACCTAGCAAATAAATAGACATCCTTCTCTCCTACTCACTCAATGCATCACGCCGAAATTAAATTGATATTGTCAAAAGAGTGAACAGTGGGAGAGGGTATGTAGACATCTCTGCCGAGGCTATGGATTCTCGCTGGTATCAGAGCAAGGTCTGTGATGTTAGGGTGACTATGTTGGGGCTATGGATGCTCACTGGCAGTGGAGTGACACCGAAGCAGGTGGGTAGAGGTAATTAAAGGCCTCATGCCAATGAATACTTTGCTAAAACTTTGTAAAAGAATAATAATAAATGGGAATGAGTCAGGGTAAAAGGAAACGAATGAGGAACAAGGTTAAAACCCCACAGGTAGACCTAAAATCATAAACCAAAAGACGTCAGAATGAAAGGTTAAGGGCTTCTAATTTAAGACTAGTTGAGATTCTCCATCAGTTTTTGTATCAGCCGAGCCTTGAAGGAGGAACAAAGATTTTGCGTTCACCCAGTGAATCTCTATTTTTTGAGCACTCAACACACCCTAAAAGTATATGTTCATTTTTTACTTTTGGGTAACACTTGATCCTTTGCACTGTCTGTTTTGCCTTCAGTATGAAACTGATACCTGCGCTTATTTTTTATGTTTCATGTTTGAATTTTCTAAAAGGTTTGCCTGAACATACAAAAAAGAATCATCTTAAACATTAAAGTGTGCTTAACAAGATACTTAAAGAATCGACACACTAACTCTTTATCTGACGTTCTTAGGAGTTCGACATCAGTAAAAGTTAAAAGTGATGAAAATCATTTGAGAAGTTTAAAATAGTCGAACATTGATCTTCATCAACGTCGACAGAAGATAGTCTTTTCTTTATATGATTGAACCTTTGTAGGGGTATCGCTGAAGACCGACCCATTCGGCTTTGGTAGGAAAATGGAAAGGTAAAATTGCACAAAGAGAAGAGCAGTATCACCGATTTCCAACCCCCAACACTATTTCGACGTCGAGGAGTTACAAAAATAAAATACATGTTAAATTTTACATTTTGAACTGTCGATCCCCAATGCCACCCAAGTATAGGTAGTCACAATATATTTTTCCTTTAGTGTTTTCAATGTGAGTATATCCCCTAAGTGAAATCATTACCCACCATCCAAATGCTGAATTGTATGTTAAAATATTTTAAGTAACCCCAGGTTAATAAGCCACATCAACGTCAATCAATATCGAAAGTTTTAGAGGGAACATATCAACAAATTCACATTTGAAAAAATAACAATTGTAAAATCACATAATTTTCGCAAAAAACTTAGATAAAAGAACGTAGTTAATTTACATCCAAAAGGAAACGTGATACATTAAAGAAGCTTTGAGTTTTCATATAATTAGAAAACTTCCTGCCAAACTTGGGCTACATACAAATAGATATCGTCGTCGTCTTTACTGACTGGCCCGGTCACAGTAAGAGTACAAAACCCTTACGACAAAAAAGAATAAATATTAAGCATCACTTTGGGGAATTCAAAGCAAAGGCTCACCCATTATGCATCGTCTATGCGTGCACCCTCTCCCGAACTACTTCTCACACCTTGTAATGTTTCCTTTCCTTCTTTCGGTACCATCCTCTGTGCCTCACGCAACTGCACAATGGTGTCTTGAGCTTATCGAAGCTGTCTCTGGAGCCAAACTATGCTTCCTCCACTACCCTTTGACACCAATGCCTCTTGGTTCTTCCCCACCAACTGTATTTGCAACTCTTTATTTTCTTGGTAGACTTCATCTATAGCAAGTTGGGCCTTCTCTAACTGTTAGATGGAACTCTTAATGAAAGAACCCAGTTCTTTTTCCCTCCCCTTTCGTTCCCCACTTCCTTTACTAGTATTCCCCACAAGCCCCGACTAGTTAGTAAGCATTGTAAACCCCTCAGCGGTGGGATGTACACTCAGCTCAGCTTGGGGTCGATCTTCCTCCATTTTTCCCGTGTCATTCCTAGGCCTCCCTCATCTCCATGGTGTCCACTCTTGTGGGGGCACGTCCTCCAGCATACCTCTTTCAGGCGTACTTCTCTCCACCCCAATGTCTGCTAAGGGTTCCAACACCCTCTTTGAGCAAAATATTGTACCTTTTGTCAAAGCTTCAAGGACACTGGAAGCCAATAAGAAAAAATACCAGGCATGTTGG
This sequence comes from Picea mariana, assembly GCA_032191745.1. Lineage (NCBI taxonomy): Eukaryota > Viridiplantae > Streptophyta > Pinopsida > Pinales > Pinaceae > Picea > Picea mariana. Next base: position 10,848 of record JASDQU010220528.1, read on the forward strand.
GGCTCAGACCTGGCAATCCGACTACCTCACAAACCTCGTCCCTTGTGAGGAGGGGATCTGATAATGAAATAGCATGGTGGCTTGGATGCCTATAGGTCATAAAGGACCACTACACTATGTTTCTCCTGAATAAATGCACAAGATCAACATCACAGAGGAACAAACTCGACTTATCCATGGAATTCCCCACATAATTCCTAGAATTTATAGCCAAACAAAGAAGTAAACTAGAGCATGCCAAAAGAACACTCACTCTTCGCGATAAGATTCCTTGAAGACTTAATGTGTCATAGCTACTCATCAGATGTAATCCAGAACGCTTAAAGCGCCACCGATCGGAGTTGCAGAGAATGTGTAGTACGATCATTCCAATATCTTTAAACTCCCTAGCTTCCATTCTTGATGAATGATAGTTGACACACTTGGTAATACAGATTATGAAGGCATTTAACGACTTCCTTACTATGGTATCCAACCTTCTGAGAGCATACATGTGCATGCTCAACCCTGGTGTCTTTTCCCAGTCCCAAAGGTCGAGTAGCTACTATGACAATTTCGATGCTCGTATCTGCCATACTCGATTTTCCACGCTATGGTGTGCTGACATGACTCATTTAAACTAAAAAGGAGCAACAACACGGATAAAAGGCATAACAGGTCATTCAAAGGAGAAACCAACATCACATAAGTATTAAACGGTTGAGACTAACCAGCTCCACAGGTACGCACCAGTCAATTATGTTTGTTGGTACCTCATGTCATATTTATTAATCGCTAAACTATATCAACCCCACTTGCAGAAAATATTCCCCAATCACTGAACAAATCTTGCTCCACGATCTCATTGATGAACCCGAAAGAAACATCGAAGAAAAATCGACAGAGTGATGAAGGATGCAAATTTACCTGAGTTTGTCACCCCCAATAATTTCATTGACCAGAACGACGTGTTCAAGATGCATTCCGAACAAGATGCGCTATGGATCGAAGATTTCTTAAAAATAGTCGATGCAGATCCAGGGCAAGTGCGATAATTCGTAGAAAATCTGATCAAAGCCTAAACCATGCTACAACAACTGAACTTCAGTTTAGTAAAGTACTGGGTGCATGTAATAGACATCAGGGGAATATATGTTTCCCCGATCGAACAATATATATTTCCATGGGCCCAAACTTGCGAAAAACTATTTTTCAGCTGGACTGAATATGAGAGCAGTCATCCTTTCCAAGAAGTATCTCAGAATGACTGTTAAAGAAGATGTTAGAAAATAATGCCACATGGCAATTTTTGTTTTGTTTAAATTGCAATTAGCCATTAGTTTCATTTAGAACTTGATATTATAAATAAAGACAACAGCCAATGAGTAAAAGGGCGATGGTTTTTGTAAGAACTCCTTTTTTTTTGTTGCTAAGAATTATTTTGAGACTTCTATGAATTGAGAATTCCTTCTGGACCAAAGACATACTATTTTCATCAAATTCATGTGATTGGACTTGGATAAGAACTACTTCCTATCCTGTTTCATGAATGATGCAGTAATGAGTAAGAGCAATTAATTATGTTGTCAAGTTATATGGTGGAATGTCTTGATGTTCTTTGCTTTAATGATGAAGATAAATCCTTTTGTTATTATGTAATGAATGGTTATGGTAGATGGATTATTTTGCTTTCCATTATCTTGTTGCATACATGTTTTCTTTTTTATAGTTAGTTTCTCAAACAATAACTGGATTCTCACATGGTTAATGTATTAGTACTAGGCCTGTGGTTTAGGGTAATTGTCTGCATGTTGAGAAGTGGGTTATCCCAAGCTTAACCTCTTCCCCAATAGTTAAAACTTAATCCTGTTATTTGTCAAGTTGGTTTATACTGGCTTGCATCTCTCATATCATCCCCACCCAAGTGAAAATATAGAAGAGAACAATCCTAACTAAAGGAAGAGCCTTCACAAAGAAACACAAAGCCCATTGATAAATTGGTCGGATCGCAAGATCTAGAGAACCATTCCAACTCTAGAGAGTCTAATTGCACCTCGGTGGTGGGTTTGGCTCCTATTGTTGAGTCAAGGGATTTAGGACCCATCAACACAAGGCTCCATCCTTCTCCAAGGCAACCCAAGGAGAAGTGTACACACGCTCAGATCCACCGAGGATCCACAGGGTAAGATTTGTTGTCTCCAATCAACATCTTCTTCGAGCTACTCTTTGTAGTCAACATTCCAACTTTAATCAACATCATCTCATATGCAACACCCACATGCAGTTATCATTAGAAAACATAAAATAATTTATTTAGAAACTCAAACTTAGTTCAAAGGGAATTCATCTTTTCCCCAAAACATGAAATTCTATTTCATAATTCTTCTTGGTTGTTGCCATATTATGTATGCATCCTTCCTTGTGGTTTTCCACAGGCACCAAACTGCATACCATTTTTCCTACAATGCTTCATCTTGCATGCATCCAACAATTTGTTAGTATTTCCTTTACATCATAATTCAATTGCAATATGTACAAAACCTTATGCAATGATCTTAGAATTGCTTGCACCTAGAAATTCAATCACAATTACCCAACAATTTAATAAAATAGAATGACTCATCATTATATGCATATGCATGTTCACAGTAATATCTGTAAGTTCATTACTTCTTTTTCTGAACAAGAAATTTTTTGTAGTCAATGCTTACATGACTACTTGACTTGCAAATTCCCTATTGCAATTTCTATCAACTCTTGAAATGTCATCAACTTCATGGGTTAACAACATTTCATCTGTTAGTAACAATTATTCCCATGCCATAATATATATGCATGTACTTACAAAACACATTCCACAAATTCATTTAAGTATACAATTATATCACTTACCATGCATGAGTCCAATTCTCAATTCATATTTATTCAATGCACCTTGCATTGAATTACAAAATGATCTTTATCTCAATCATGTATTTCACCATCCATAAGTTGGAATTCTAGCCAATGTCTTGACACATTCTCCACACACTTCCTATTGTCTTCCTAATTAATTGGATTCCTTCCTTTTCGACCTGAACAGTACACCAAGAATATAATTATGTGTTGTTCATTAGTTTTAGCAAAAAGGTTGCAGTCGAAGTTTTATTTAGAGGTAGGAAGATTTTGGTACCTGTGTGGTTCATAACCTTTCCATATCCATATTTCTCCATATCCATGTTTTGGTCTCATACATGACTATCTTTACTGGCATTCATTCCTATAACAAGTTCTTATCTTTTATTTTCTTTGGTCACTACCCCATAATCAAATTAACATGACATTCTACTATGACAGTGTGTGCATTCAAAAGATAAAAAGATTTGATAACTATAACATGCCTCTAGCCTTTACCACATCTACTAGTATCTTATTCATGTTAATGCATTCCAAGAATACCATCTTGTGTATCATAAAAATTCAATGGGAGGAAAATTCTTACCTGAATTACCTTCATAAATTATGCAATAAGAGTAATAAAAACTCATACATACATGACTTCTGTTAATAAATTTGATGCTACTTGGATGGCTGGTGACAGTAGAAGCTTTCATGCTTCTTTTATTAGACTTATAACCAACACTTCATATTTTTGTTTCTTCCTTCCATATGCAACAACATCACCATCAACACTTGAAAACATGCAAGCATTATTTCCTCTTGCTGACCCAACAAGCCATAACATACTTGCTGCCACAAAAATTGCAGCAACTTCTTTCTCCCTGTATAACTTTTCCTTGTTGATCCCAGAAGTCTACAATTCTTCCTGGATTATTGGATCTTCTTATGCTCTCATTGTAGTCACTGTACATGATTAGATCTGACCTGAGAACTTTCTAACCAAATCACTCTTGGCTACTTTTTCATTTATAGTCATGAACTAAGATGATATTAACCTTCAAATTTCATTTATCACTTGGATCCTACTATCCCAACTCATACTTGGATGAATTAAATTCCAAACCAAGATGTTTTATAGACTCTAGATTCTTCAACATCCAGTTACTCTTGAGGACTGAACTTCTTGAGCCCTTTACCTGATTGAATAATTTAATACTTGAGGTTTTATTTTACTCTTCTCTTCCCTTTGCCAACTAGCCTCAAACTTGACTTGCCTAGGAAATCTCTATCATATTGTAAGGATGCAGATATGCCTCCTTTTCTAGTTGCATAGAATTAACTGAAAGTACTTCTTTCACCTTACCATCATAGATTCAAGTGATACCTTCAACCTTTTGGGTTGTCAATCATGGATCTATGTCACTTAAGATGAATTATTGTCAAGAACCATCTCCTTTGCATTCAAAACCATGCTTAGAACCATTTTCTTCATCCATTATCTTAGGATGTTCATGGACTTGCTCCATCCAAGAGATTTTCCTTGTTGACTTTTCCTACTTGCCACCACATATTATGATGATATTAATTTTCATCATTCCCCTACTACATGGATCCCTATGATCCAATTCCTTCATGACCCAACTATATTTCCAATCATGTTCTCTGAGTAACCTTGGATAGTTAACACCAACTTCTTTCTTGAAGCATTTTGGTTTATCCTTTCCATGACTGATCATATCAGCATTGGTATTATCTTGATGAATTATTATTTTCTCCTGAATTGACCCATTTGATTTTTCAGCCTGACTGGAAAAATCAAATTTTGTCATGCCATATTTGATGACCTTCATGCCATGCTTCCACTGAACACTTTGTTAGCAATAATGGAGTTGCTAACTCTAATCTATAGGAATGATATTTGGAGAGGTCACATCTTGTATCCAAACTCTTTCATATTCCCTAAAACCTTACTTATTCCCATGATTTGCATCTCCATATGAACTTATGGTTCATACATTAGCATGTATCACAGATGGATTTCTCCACCTATCATTCACATTTGATGTGCAAAAATTTTCACTTGGCCTGCCTTCCCCAAACAAGAATTTCATTCAAGGTTTCCATGCTACTTATTGAACCGAACATATAATCCAATGACTTCTTAAAAATTTCAATGCGAATGAAGAATCGTCTTTGTCCTTCTTTCTTCGATATGCAGACATCTCTAGCATTTTTTTTTTTTAAATGTAACCATTACATCTAAAAATGGGCGTACAACAATTTTTGTTAGCTAGAACCACGATATACCATTTTTATATTATATGCACAACTTTTCCTTTTATAGTCACCAAAACTATCCTCTTTGAATTACTATGATCTAATCTGCTCAATCCTGAAATATGGATGAATACCTGGAATCCTCTTTCCGAGATCTTTCCAACGACTTCTTCCTTGCTTAATTATGAGCTTTGAGTAGAAAGCTATGATCCTTTAAAACTTGTGCTTTTTATCTGATGCATTCCTTGTGCAGTTGATCTATTTTCTCTGAGCTAATGGATCTTCGATCTTTGTTGGACCCTATCAAAACTTCCAAGGTTTCAATACCTCTTTTGATGCAGGTTCGAACCAGACGAAACCCACAAGATTCCTTCCTAACCCCTTTTCCCATATTTAACACATTTTTTGGTCACTAGCCCTTTTCTTCATCCCTCAATTGCATGTGACCATGGGATGTGACCTGATTCTATCAAATAGGTGCTTATCCGGAGCCTTGATATCTTTGGGGCTATAGAAATTCACCTTTAGAAGCTCTTACTACTTCATGCCTTATTTATCTCGAGCATCGAAATGGTAAACTTCGTGAAGTGGGGTGGATCAACGGTCCACGACTTCCTCAACAACCGACAGTTAGGATTTATTATGGAACTTCGTGCTTCAGAATTTCTAGGTTGTCCATACTCTCCAACCTTTCGAAGTTTCCATTCTCTAGACTGCGATATCGGTTTCCACGTACCTTCTCCTGATCAACAATCGAGATTAGATCCGGGTTCAAGGAGTTCTCAACTCAACACAATTGCAACACAATTCCTTCAGAGTACCAAGTCTCTAGACCTTGGGATCAGGCGCCACGCATCCACTCGGGCCCACGGTCTTCGTGCTTGAACTAATAAATACTAAAAACATCACATCAAATTTAGTACTTTTAAAATTGTGGGTACATGGGTTGGCGGTTTTGGAGTAACCCGCTGATCATTCCGCAATTGTCCCCATGCTAACATGTACCATTTCTGCGAAAATGTGGTTTGGATTGTGGGACCGCCCTGTACAACTTCAATCTTCGTAATGCCTCAAATCCATCGATATTGATAGATCGTGATCAAATTTAATGAATCCCTGATCTAGCTAACTTCTTTGCGAAGTTTAACTACCTTGTGCCACCACCCGAAGCGCCACGTGGTAGGACACACAAAGCCGACATGCGGCCCAATAAGGAGGGTGACATATGTCATGTTATAACTGCACTTATATCTTACAAATATTCTTAACTCACTGACATGGGGCACACATCCTATGTGCCAACGTCATCCTTAGTGACATCAACAGGCCATGTCACTTTGGGACTTCAGGCTTCGAGAGATTTCACCTTAGCATACCCCGTTTCTCCTGAATGTCAAACTCCTGAAATTTCTTACCTTCTGCTCTTTGCTTAACCCTATGGTTCTGATCCGTCCTAGGTCCAATCCAACGATAAACACTTCCCCCCCCACACAGATCTATGATGTATATCCTCTTTGGGACTTCAAAACTTTGGGCTTTGACCCTTTCTGCTCTATGACACATAAACTTCTCCGAAGTCGTGAAGTTTGAAGTACTTAGTGGTTAATCATCATTCACATTTCTTCATATCTGATGGTTGTGAATGATCCTCCTTCTCTTGAACAGATCCCATGGCCCAAATTCAAACCTTACAGTTCCAAACCCATGGTTACTGTAGTCTCGTTTCTCTGCAATTGTTCTTGAACCACTATACCTTCTAAGCTACAAAACATGGCCAAGGTTTTCTCTTGGCACTCTGGAATGATCTGAAATTCAAATTTTGTCCTTTTCAAAAACAATTTTCTCTGATCTTTTGATTCCATAACCACTTATATGACCTAATTAAGCTCATTGTCGAAAACTGGGCTCTGAACTTCAATTTTGTCCATTTTGACAACAATTTCCTTCTAAAACCTTCTCTTCAACTTCCACTTTCCTAGCCCATCTAGGCTCATTGTTGAAACCATGGCTCTGATACATTTTTGTAATGTCCCCAACCACCCAACACATTGAGCAACGCCACATAAGAACATCTTTCTTCTTTGATACCATTTTTTAATGTCCCCGACCACCAACAATCGATCCATGCTACTCATATAAACAATAATTATCATATGCTTAAAAATAAGGATTCTCTCCAAGCACGTACTTACACCCACTAATCACGGACTCTCATACCCCACATGCTTGTGCCACCCCGAGAATATGCAAATTCAATGTTCCACACTCCATCGACTACTCCACTTCCCTTTTAGGGTCTCGACAACAAGTCAAATCAGGAATTCTCAGAGCTTCGTAGATGGTGCTAGAATATCTTTAGGATAAAATCACTTTCCAAAAAACTCTCCAAGAGCCTACTTACGCCCACTACTCACAGACTGTCATTCCCCACATGCTTGTCCCACAGTCCATCAGCTGCTCCACTTCCCTTTTAGGGTCTCGAAAACATGCTGGATCATGAATTCTCAGAGCTTCGTAGCTGGTGGTGAAATATATTTAGGAGAAAATCACTTCCTATCAAACTCTCTCACCACGAGAGAGATGCACACATGCATGAAAACATACCTCTTCAACCATGGTCCTGAAAACCTGCTTCCTCAACTAGCTTCAACTCAATTCCAACAAGTAAGGACAATAGAAAGGATCAATATAACTCAGGGGATGGCAGCAACCACAATTCGATAAGGCACAACATAGATCTGGAAAGTACAAATACGTTTTGCTTCACATGAAAACATAGGTAAAATTCATAGGTTACTGGTTTTAGAGGTGTGTGAAATATGCAGGGGTCAGCAATGGAGGCCAAATGAGTTAGGAGAAGGATGGGAGAATGGGAAGCAAGAAACCCCCAATGAGATAAATTTCTAGCTTTAACTGCATGCGTCCAGGTTGACACCTATCTTTCTGGAGATGCATGCACTCCATTTAGCACTCGTTCCCTTTCCCAAGAACTTATGATAACTGGGATTATTTTCCCCACTTTGGTATTTTTAGTTTTATTAATATATTATAATATTCCCTTGGGCTAATCCCTCTAGCTTAGCCCCTCTTTCCTAGCCTCTCAATCCCATCCCTTTCCCTACCTAGTGGAGCTTAGTCCCCCATTCTCTTTTATCATGGTCAATCTACACTAAGTGATGTATTTATATTAAATATATGAGTATTTACATATATACAATAATAGGTTCATTGGTCATTGCATATAGGCTCTCTGGCCTAATAATAACATAAGACTCATGGATTATTATAAGTCAGCTCACCAGCCTATAAACCATGTTTACAATTCATAATTACAATTGGGGTTCTACCTGGGGATACTACACAAGAGAATGAGATGCAATTACAACTTAATGCCAAAAAATTTCCTTTTTGTATTCTTAGTCTACTTGGTTTGAAAAAAGGATAAACTTGCACCAAATCGATGTCCTTTCAAATACAATTTACGAGTGTGAAAGAGACAAGTTCACTTGGCAATCTTTTCACTTTTTGAAGCAAGCCGTAAAAAGAGCTTAAATCAAAATTGTTCGGGAGTCCTCTAGGTATAGGTCAACATGTTTATGAGTAAGAAATGAGGTTCAACATAAATTTATGTATTATCTATAAGGGACTCCCAGTGCTACGAACAAAAATATCTGCATGGGCACCAAATGAAGCAAAGGATTTAACTAGGGTACCCATGTTTGGTAAGTCTCTACCATTTGATAACGAAACTTCTAGTTCCAAATAGAAGGTTCTGTGTTTCTATAAAATGGGTTCATACCTAAGGCATATGAGTGATAGTCATAGGACGATACAAGTGTTCACAATGGATTGGATACCTATCCTATATTTTGGGTAACGAAAATACCTATCCAAAGTTACGAACAGGGGACATGGCACTGAAAACCGCAAGAATCCTTGGATAAAACTACAAAAACCAACTCCATCCACTGTCGTATTAGTCCATTAGGAAAAAAAATTGTACAAAACTATGTAAAGTGTGTAAATTTTTTCTATAAATAGTAAAAAAAACAATTTTACTATATCATTTGTATTTTTTACACAAATAGTGGATTTTGGACCAAATTGCCTTCGAACTTCAACTGGTTATTGTGGGAGCTACGAGCGACGTAATTAATGACTGTCTGGACCAGGTAACTCATATTTATCTCCTCTTTCTTTTCAGTGGATTACAATTTGTATTTAGTACTCATTTTCTAATATATTCAAGGTGCAACTTCAAAGCTTAGGTGTAAGCAGGCTACAATTTATCAGGTCCCGTATACACATACTTATACGTGATTGTTTAGAAAATAACTAGCGTATCATTATCCCTATACATGATTGTGTAAACTACAACTCATGTATATATCTATGGATAATGTTTTTTAAAGGTTTCTAACTCCAAAAATGGTTTGAATATTGCAAGATGGTGCTAGAGTGGGGAGAAAGAGAGCATGAGGAGGTGGATGTTGTAGTAAAGAGAGATCCTGGGGCACAAATGGCCTCAAAAATATGTGGGATATACAATTTTTGGGGTCTCAAAGGTATCAGGTATCAAGTGAGATTGATATAGTTTCTTGTGAACTACTGGGATTCGGATAGTGAGAGATTCAACCTAGATGGATAACCATTAAGGATTGAAGTTCAGGACATCTATTTCTTGAAGAGATTGTCACTTTGAGGTGATGTGTTCAACCTCAAAGCTCGGAGAGCTGGGAGTAGCATGAAAATCGAGGAATACATAGACACTCACTACATTGCAAGGAATGAGAAGGTGGGGAGCCAACTCCCAATTAGAGTGATAAACAATATAAGTCTCAAGGTTGTTGTCCTAGTTTTCACATGGATCACGTGATCAGCCTCATTTCACCAGGCATCGAGGCCACTTATGTTCTACTAAGTGGAGTTCTTGTGAACCACGATGTACGACTAGTGCACCTCACTGTTGGCCAACATGAAGAGCCAACTGACAAAATGAAAAATAGGTAGTAAGAGGAACATCGAGTTTTCTTCTATCCTTTGTAGTTTTTTCTTCAATTGGGTTCTAGGATTGGGACCTAGAGTTGATATTATTCTGCGTGGACCTCGTGATCCTGCCATGGCATGTGGACCGACGTGATGAGGCAGCAGGGGGGTGGTAGGGTGCCAACACCCTACAACGATGACTTATTCTTCTGGTGGAGTCGACAAGTGATAGCTATAGATGAATACCTTACACAAGGATTGACTTTAGAGGAGATCCTGACATGCCACTACCACTAGGGTCCGCCTACGGAGACATAGGTATGTCAATTTTTTTTAAATATTTCATTTTTTTGTATTTTTGTATAGGAGAAAAAAAATATTTTTGGATGATGCTAAGTACTAATTAAACATGCATATGATGTAGACGTAGGTCCATGAAAACAATATAGACTTCAATGACATCATCAGAGGCAATGGAGAGATGAGACAATGGGAGGGGATGCAGAGAGAGTGATTCAAAACATGTAGGGAAACCTGTCTCATTTGATGTAGAGGATTCCCATGGTTTAGGTGGAGGATATGCCAAAGTCTATGCAACAACAAGTGGTAGGCATGCCCCGTGCTTGGGTACAACTCTTTCGGCATCTCGCAAATGTCATTTTTTATATCATGACACTCATCTAGCGCCACAGGTGTAGATGTCATGATTATTGTATGATCGGTTATATATGTATATTGAGGGTGTCATCCCCACTTTTGTACTATAACATCATATTTTTTTAATATATATAAAAACATGGTTCTTCGGCTTAACTTATGTTACAATATGTACATTGATGAAAATGTTTTCTTTGATTTAGTTATGTGACAAATGACAATATAAAACAAAATTAACATATGCATCAAATACATAATTAGAACTTATAGGTATGTGATGATAAGTAATAAAATCAGAGTCATTCCAAAATTTGTACCTGTAGGAATCGTCATAATAGAGTAGGGTCACACACATGGTTATTGCTATTCAACTGACATAATACTAACTAGGAGTCTACGTGAAATTCTAACGAGCGAATATCATGTGAAATGGAACCGCACAAAAGTTCTATAACAACGCTATATTCGGCCACATTATTCATGAATGGCCCTAGGAAAACTCCACCTGAAGACACTTGTAGACTCTCAGGTGAGTAAATAACCCAAGCAGCAAAAGCCAAGTTACATGTATGATGACTGGCCCTATCTGTGAATCCTAAGTAGACCAAAGACTCCGTTGACATATTCCAACCAAGGGGAAACTCAATAAGAAATTTGAAGATAAAAACAAAGGGAAAAGATACATACACTAAATTACATTATTATACAAAGAGTTACTCCCAAGATTGGGGTTCAAGCGTAATATATTTTCAAATAGATCCCATTCTTGGGCTCAACCAACATGTTCCCTTCATAATATTCTAATTCATAGGCTCCTTTTTCTAAGATACGTCGCATGATATAGGGATCATGCCTGTCCCCAAGTGGTTCTTTGGCTTGATCATATAGAAGGACCAAGTCACCCTCAATGTACTGTCAAGGATAGATAGACTTATTGCATTGGACCTTGACATGACTTTTATTTGCTTCGATAGTCGTAGAGGCATCTCAACACTACTCATCTAGAATCTCTAGGTTTACGAGGCGTTGTTCGAGATCGGAAGTTTCAAGCAGGAGCATAAATGCCAATATAAGGGAGGGGATTTCACATTCAATAGGTAATATTGACTCCACACCGTGTACTAACTGGAAAGGAGAAAAATCAATGGAAGTCTTGAAAGAGGTTATTCATGCCCAAAGTGTTGGATAAAGCATGATATGCAAGTTAGATTTTCTCTGGTTGACAGTTTTCTGCAAAATGGTCTTGAGAGACTTGTTCACAGCCTCTACTTGTCCATTTTCCTGGGGGTATTAAGGGGAAGAATGACCATTATTAAACCCTAGTTTAGATGATAGTTCCTCTGTCATTTCATTCTGGAGATGACTGTCATGATTAGTGTCAATCTCACTCAGGATTACGAACCTGACTATAATTTGATTAAAAATGAAGAAGGAACAAGTATTCCCATTGGATTTAGTTGTAGGAATGGCCTCAACCCACTAAGTGAAGTAGTATATGACCATAATGATGTGTTGATTCCCCCCAGTTGAAGTTGGGATGCAATCCACAAATTCCACCCCCCACTTTGTGAAGGGATTGTTGATACTGAGAGGGGGGTGAATCAATATCAAGTACAATTTAAAACCTTTTCAACTTATACTTAAACCATTCAAATATATCCAATGAGAAATTAACAATCGTATAAGAGTTACACCAATACACCATGCACAATATATGAGAAATAATCAATAGTTATTGTTCAAGGGAAGTAATGACTTCCAAAGGTAGCTACAGCTTCCAAATGTAAAGGGAGGGATAAACCTCCAAGAGGAATATACAATCCTCCAATATCAAGAGAGAGTTGAACTCTCTGTCCTTGCCCCTTCCTTCCACCCAAGAATATATGAGAGATAATAAAACTTTACATTAAATCATCACCATCAACCAATCATCACATAGAACCTGATAATGCTTCCTGAAACTTCTTCAATTTCTGCAATTCTTCAATTCTTGGAGTACTCTGATCCTATATATAATATTACTGAATGTATTCTCTGAAACTCCTCCAAGTTTCACTCCTTGAATCCTCCCCAAAAAGAAGTTATAGAAAGAATGGTAGACTTTATTCAATTCTAGTCTATTCAGGAGACCGAACTTGTACAGAATGCTCTACGCTCAATATTTAACATCTGATTATGAAACTTGCACACAAGAAACTAAATTCCATACTCTTTCCAATGACATTTGTCCCATGTCATTTGAATTCTCGATGAAGAAGTTATGACTGTTTTACCCGGAACACATGTTTATTGACTAGCTTCAGGACTGGTCACAAACCCTATCTTCCACAGAGTGTATCTCCATAATTATAGCGAGTCAAGAGATGAAATTTTTACTAGAGGTACCTTGATATGTCTTATCAATACCATAGAGATTTCACCATCTGAATCATTCTAGAACAACTGTTATAGCAAAAATGGTAAGATGACCTGAAAATAACATACCTTAGAACACATCACCAAAAGACTTCATCCTCCCTTGAAATCTGGCCTTCTTTACTTCTTATTTTCTATGAGATTTGAATTATATAAAATGAATGTATAATTATGCTTATTTATACCATTTATTTCACTTCCTTTTAACATTAGTGCCGACCTGACACTTTCTTATTTTGTAATTCTTTTCTTTAATTACCTTCAGGGCCTACATGTACTTCCTTCTTCAATTGACTTTGTCATCTTCAAAAATTCATTTTTCCTCAACCATGAGGATCCACGTGATGTGCCACATACCACCGGAAATAATATGATGTATATTATCCATCCATGGGTGTTGTATCTGGATGTGCATTTTCCTTCATGTCCAAATACCTTCATCAATCTTGCGGTCCAAAACCCATGACTAGGGTTGACATCAACGACAACAACCAATCTTCCAACAATCTCCCCCTTTGTGATTAATGGCAACACTCATGCTCCACCTATCATCATGATCCCAATTTCTCTGCCCCTTTGACATCAATTGAAAAGTTTAGGGTTGCTCTCCCTGAGTTTAATGAAAAAATGTAACTCTCTTCTTTGGGGCTTCTCCCCCTGAATATGTGGCACTCAATAATACTTCATCCTTATTTTTGGTCTTTGGGACTTTTTCTTCCTTAGAATCCTTTTGTG